>LBNU01013322.1:10215-26725 GCA_014162995.1 Artemisia annua
TTATATATGGTGTAATTCCTAATTTTTGCCTCTTATCATGTAAAAATACTTATATCACACGAATGTGATCTCACTGTGGTCTCATAATGATTTCAAATACAAGTTCTAGAATCACATAAATTATCGGCACACTCATAAACAAAGAAATCAAGCATAAAAGGTATATGCCGAAAATAGGCTCGAAATCCTCACATTATAGTGGTAATGGTCATAAAATGTGCAAATAATGTCATTTAATCCCGATTCAGACTTCTTCTGATTGTTTTGGATACGTATTCTCTAAAATTCTGTAATTATTTCCAATTTCATTAACTTTTATACCCCTGTAATCGGCGTACATCACTAGAATGTGTGTCGGTCTTTAATTAGAATCACAACGTTCTTTTGCCAAAAGCAGCGCTTTTCTTAATTTCTTTGTTCTTAACAGTTTAAAATTTTTTCATATACTAGCATAAGTTTTTCTTTATTTTTCAAGTTATCTTCCCCCCCCCCCATACTTAAATTAAGCATTGTCCCTAATGCTTTAGAATTAAAAACAAAGTATAACGGGAAAAATAAAGGATAACGGAACTTCCCGGGTATGCTTTGTTGTTCCCCCAAGAAATCTCCAAGTTTTTGTCCATCTTTTGGACCATGATCTCATCCCTGTATACATACATCATGCAACAAACAATTTCCACAAAATGGTAGATTGCCATTGGCAACTACATTAGCATTATATAGCATAGATAATAGTTATATGGCTCAAATTTGTTCAAGTGGCAACCATGTGCCTTCGTGGTGGTAGTGGTGCAAGTGTTAAAATTGTTTTGTTTGTGTGGGTACCAACAGAGGTACCCTGAATACAGACCATAAATTTGTTTTAAAACATGTTTTTGAAATTGTTTTTAAACATGACCAACACACTGGCCATCCATCAACATACAAACATCGCCGTGCTTCCATCCAAACCCCGGCGGGTTTCATTCCTGATCTTCTCCTTCCTCACTACTACTGCTGCTTCCAATCTCCTCACTTCCATCAGTTCCCCCAGAACTTCCACTAGCACTTCCACTCTCACTGCCTTCCTGCTCTTCTTCTTCTTCCTCATCCTGATCAGATATACTAGGTGGATTATATTCACCCAATGCAATGTTGTGCCCTTTTCCCAATTCTTCAAATAACACTACATATCTATCCGAATGATATAAGATCCTATCAAGTTTCTTCTCCATCAACTCCAGCTTTGACTCCATAACCTCAACTTTCTCAACCAAACTAGTTTTCTTTTCTTTTGGTGGTGGTGGGTGTCTCACAGTTTCATCTCCAGCAACATCAGGCTTCAACTTGCCCCTATCATCAAACAAGTCCCACAAAGTAATATTATCAAAAGCCCTGTATGTTGTTGGTGCAGAATATGTGGCCATGTTCTCCTCAGTGAATACTTTCAATCTTTTTGCCAACCTAGTTATCAAATGACCACAGACTAGCTCACTATCACTTTGGCTCCCCTTTCCTTTCTTCTTCAACCAATGAGCCACAACCCAAGCTACATTTGCACACTGTTGAGAATTCTGCTAAGTGAGAATTCTGCTGATGGAACATGCTGATGGAATCTGCTGAAGAGAAGATTCTGGTGAAGAAGTGTTACTGATGAAGACTAAGTTTCAGCATATTTAGTTTCTGCGGATATAGTTAAACCGCGTATTTTGTAATATAGTTAGGATATGCATGAGTAATATTAGGAAAAGATAATGCATATCGTTTAGAGTTTATAGAATATACGTTTCTTGTGAAACGGTTTAAGGTTAGGGTTCCTTGTCTATAAAAGGAACACAAGTTTATGTTCTATGTACGAGTTTAGAAAAACAAGTTTATATTATATAAAAGACCCATAGAGGATCAATCGTTCTTAGTATACTTTGTTCTTGCTTATATTTGTTTTCCGCTTTAAGAATATAAGCTTTGGAGACTTTCTATTAGGGTGTTTGTGATTACATAAACATTGCTAACGATTCAGAGTGCTAGAAGATCTATCAAGGGTATTAGTTTCAACAAGTGGTATCAGAGCCTCGGGAGAGTCTCTTTGATACTAAGAACATCAACTTTTTACACACTCCTCAACAACACAACCTTACATCATGCCTGGATCTGACACTGAGTCAGATACAACACACAATCAAAACACAGCATCTCTTCATCACCTCACTCTCACTAACAGCAATGCAAAATTCCCCTATCTTAAGAAAGAAGAGTATGAACTCTGGGCCATGCAGATGCAGAACTGGATTACCAACATTGATCATAATCTTTGAAAGGTGGTCCTTAAAGGTAACAGCCCAAAGAGGACTGGCACTGACGCAGATGGTAGAATATACTATCTTGATCCTACATCTGGTGAAGAGGTTCTTGCTCTTCAGAGGGAAAATAAAGTGAGAACTATTCTTCTTCATGCTATACCACCAGATCACTTAGGTGACTTTCACTTCATGACTGATGCAAAGGATCTCTGGATGGCAATCAAAGCTAGATTTGGTAGGAATGATGAGTTAAGAAGGATGAGGAAGTCGATGCTGAAGCAGCAGTTTCAAGAGTTTCAGATCACTGAGGAAGAGGGTATCCACAAGGTTTATGACAAATTTCATAAGATTCTGAGCCAATTGAATCAGCTGAAGGCAAGGCCAGACAATGAAGATTGCAATGCTAAATTCTTAAGATCCTTGCCTCCATCATGGCTTCAAGTAAGCATTGCACTCAAAGTTAAGGGTGGATTGGACATGATGAGTTTTGATGATTTGTACAACAAGCTCAAAACTCTTGAACCAGATGTCAGAAGTCCTATTCGTTCATCTACTCCCACTTACTCAGCTTTTGTTGGTTCCACCTCCAATATAATGCCTCCTAGTTCAAGTCCAATTTCATCTGCATCATCTTCATACACCCCAACCAAATCACCTTCTTCTGGTAGAGTGCTAGAAGATCTATCAAGGGTATTAGTTTCAACACATACTCTCCCATGTTCTTTTTCTCAAACAAGCTTAACAGCCAACATTCCATCCTTTGTATCTTGTCAAAACCTGTTGTTCTCTGGCAAAGCAAATAAACTATCATCTTATGCCGAACCTTCAAAACATTCCTCTTTATTGTGCTCACCTTGCGTTTTGACAGAATTAAACTCTCCTCTGTACTCACCTTAGCCCAGAACTCATTCAATGCCTCATTTGTTATCCTCACCTCATTCCTCACACCACCTATGAAATACTCCTCAAAGTACTCATCCTCCACAGCTTCCTGTGTGTATAAACCCAAAGCTACTCCAAACTCAAGCAGTTTCAAAGAATGCTTCTTTCCTCCTAGCCTAAAGTAAACACTTTTCTCTGTCATAACCTTATCATCTCCCAATGTCTCATCAAAACCAAATGTTGAGTAAAACTCTAAACACAACTCCTTGTATACATTCTCCCTAATGTCAAACACATTTCTCCAAGCCTAAGAAACAAACAGAATCTCATCATCATCTTCTACATTAACCAATTTTATTGTTATCATCTCTTCTATCTCCTCAGCACATCCTGCTCTATTCAGTACCTCCCATTCTAACAAGTATGGAGCATAGGGGCTCTTCTGGTACAAAGTGCTTAAAACCCTGTTGTAATCCTTCCTAGTTTGGGTATTACATGTTCTCCACAGCAGATGAGGGTGAGAAACCACTGGCATTAATGCCTCCTCCACTGTTATGGTCTCCCTTCTCCTCTTTGTTTGCCTCTGCCTTGAGGATCCAGACTCCTCATCATGTCCTGCATTTTTAGTCTTCATATACACAAACAAGCAATATTAGTTGTTAGAACATATAGCATCATAGTCATAATCATTTAAGCAAGTGTCATGCATATTTCAATCAAATTGTTCCAGAAAATCGACGATTTAAGAAATAAAACCGGCGGTTACGTGATAAAATTTTCAAAATTATGAAAAAGTGCGGCGGTTTTAGTAAAATACCCGCGGTTTTGGTCCTCAAAACTGGCGGTTTTTATGCTCTGCACAAAAACTTTGATGCGTGTCAAAAGCTTTAAATTTATAATGCTAGAAATACCGGTTAATTGACTAAAGACACAACACGGGCAGTGTACCCTTTCGAGTGTAATATAGTCTAAGGTAAGTCCAGGTCGTCCCAAGAGAATTGTAGTTCTCTCAGAATGTTCACAATGGTTCTAAGGTCAATATGATTGTCACTTATCAAATTAACCAAACGTGTAAATGTTTAAGACTATAACTAAAGTAATGAGATGGTTCAATCAAATGTTTAAAGTATGTTTGCTTAGGCAACGATCAAAAAGATAACGAAGTACTTAAGATAGTGCTTATAACATTAGAATTCAAGATAACAAGTGTTACAAGTCCTTTCGGCCAATAAGTGCAACAAATGTTCATATTGATAAACAATAAGAAATCCTTTCGACCTTCATTCATTGTTATAATCAACATAATAAGTGTACTGATAGAACATAAACTAGTAAGTACCTTTCGGCCTTAATACTTAGATAGATCAAGTTTTACCACTTCAATAAGCACATATCCAAACACTCCATATCTTAGTTCACATATAGCCCAAACAAACATAAAACAACTACTCCATGATCACAGAAGTAATACTCATATTAAAGGCATAAAACTCAGAAACATTCATATTAAAAGGTAATAGAAATGTACCAATATCACAAGATTGAATACTTAGAACAATTGCTTATGCCAAACACAAGCTTAACAACCCAAATTATGAATTACAAGCCTTAACCACTACTCCTCTACAAGCCACTAATTCACAGAGATATTTCACACCTTCTGGGACTTGGAAAAGGTAAGGGATTGTGTGGAGCGTTTGGGAATGGATGGTGATGGTGTAGTCGAGAGGGGTGTTGGGAACAAAGGATTGTCACCTTCCTTGTCCCAATTTCCTCTCTAATTGTGTATTTTAGTGAGGGGATGAGATATGCTCCGGTTTTGGGGCTATTTATAGGCCTAGGAACACCCTTGGGGACCAAGGAGTGGATTGTGATTGGCTAGAGATTGAATGAGAGTCATAAATATGACTAATAGCTGGATCGAACTTGAAGTGCGGCGTTTTTATGGGAAAAACCGCCGGTTACGTGGCATTTCAGCTGTTAACCCAAAAACCAAAGTTGTAGATAATTCTCTTAGCTTTCTGTGGCCGAAAACAGGAGTTAAAACGGAGTCCGTATGCTCAACTTATGACCAAAANAGCTGGATCGAACTTGAAGTGCGGCGTTTTTATGGGAAAAACCGCCGGTTACGTGGCATTTCAGCTGTTAACCCAAAAACCAAAGTTGTAGATAATTCTCTTAGCTTTCTGTGGCCGAAAACAGGAGTTAAAACGGAGTCCGTATGCTCAACTTATGACCAAAACAGTGGAGGTGTGTCGGGAGATCATTAACTTGAGTTTCATTCTTTAATATGTTCGTGTTTTTCTTCCATGACACCGGCGAACATTGTTCTTAACACCGGCGTACTTTTAATACTTTTCTTAGGGCCAAAGGGTCATTAATAGAGCTGAAGGTCGGCTCACATTTGTGATAAGATCGCCGAACTTTACGATGCTAACTTAGATTGTACAAGACTTCATACGCCCCGGTGCACTTGAGACATAAGCTCGGCGCTCTTTTCACTTGAATAGGAGATATATTGCTTTATCATGGATTTGTCTCGATTATTGAAGTTCCTTGTCGATTGGACCTGAAATGTATTTTCATTTATAAATCATCAATATATAAGCATAAAAGCATAGATAACGCATATAGAAATATGTATAATTTGAACGTTATCAAACACTCCCACACTTAAACCTTTGCTTGCCCTCAAGCAAATCTAAGAAAAATTAAAAAGAAGTTCCTAAATAACAAATGAAAATATAAATTTTTAATGTTATGAAATTATTGAAAAAAAATATTTTTGGTTTTTATAAGAAAGTCGCAAGAAGCGCAAGCACCCCCACACTTAAGGGTTTGCTTGTCCTCAAGCAAATATAAAAATAAGTTTTACAAAAAGAACATTTTGAAAAATATTTTTGGATTTTTTTTTCTTTTTTTTAATAAGCGAAAACAGAGACGTTTGACAATACCCAATGATTCATGAGCTAGGATAACATGACTAAGCACCTCACGAATAAGGAAAAGTATAATTCACTCACACTCATTATTTATATGATTGAGAATATAAGGAACTCACACTCTATTACTCAGACATGATTCATTGAATTACCATATGCTTGTACAAGAAACAAAACTGCACCGACATGGCGTAAGCACCAGGTATAAATATCAAAAGAGGGCTTTTATTTGGGTTATAATGTTAGGCTAAGGGTTAATAAGGTATGGATTACGCATGGAAAATATTTACTGGAATTGGTTTTAATTAAAAGAGAAATAAGTGTCGAAAAGTCTTAGAAACCCATGTTGCTAGTCACAACTCATACCACAAACCCATGAGGTTATTGAACATCTTAAACTCTTCAATCTAACTCGAACTAAAATGATATATCAATACGCCAACTCTTATTCATTTTTTTTCATCATACTCATACTCATACGACTAACAACTCTCCCACACTTAGTATAAGCATACACCACAAAAAATACAAATACGAAGGACGTCATCTTCATCTTTGTTGAAATGGTACACTCTTATAGCAAAATGTAAACGAACCATCAATCGTCAAAACAATCCAATCATACCAAGTAACTAGCAACCATCCATTAGACTTTTGACAAGGGGTAAGGCTAGACTAAAGGTTATATATTTTTGTATTTTTATTTTAGTGGATGTAAGAAATGAAAAGATAGGCTATGAATGTTAAACTAAGGGCATCTAGCACTAAAAGTGAGTGCTACAGAAGGGTTCTATTGGGGTGGTTAGCTAATTAGTGTAATTACCTAAAAGAATAATATATTAAATGGAATATTTGGGTTAAATCCTAAGTTGCCTGTTTATCACTTAAAAATACCTATATCACACGAATGTGAGCTCACTGCGGTCTCATAATGATTTCAAGCACAAGTTCTAGAATCGAATAAATCACCGGCACACTCATAAACAAAGAAATCAAGCATAAAAGACATATGCCAATGTAGGCTCAAAATCCTCACATTTTTAGTGGTAATGGTTATAAATGCGCAAGTAATGTCATCAATCCCGAGTCGGATCTGCTCAATCAATCGGGGCACATCTCTGATTTCAAAACTTTATTTATTTACCAATTTTTTATTCTAATATATTAACCTATGTGACAAATTTTAAAATAGATAAGCTAAGAGGGCAAACACAATTTTCAATAAGTCTCATGTTTCAAATTCATTCCCCTCCCATACTTAAGATAAGCAATATGCGTAATTAGAAATATTAAGGGCGCGTTTGGTGTAGGGTACAAATTTATTTATTTATTTTTCATTATTATTATTTTTTTTTCAACATGAATTTACTTATTCTAATATAACATCTCAATTTAGATATAAACAATTATATTATTGAAACATTTTTTTTTAATTTTCTCTATCCTTCTTTTCTTTCAATCCTTTCCCAAATTCGAATCCAAACCAAACGCACCCTAAACTTAAAGGCGGGATAAATGGAAAAATATATATAAGAGAAATGAAACTTCTCGGGGTTCATTAGTGATTGGCTGAATTCTGAAAGATAGAATGTTGAGTAGAACGCCATCATAAGCATGTGAACTTTAACCAACAAATATAATACAACGATCCAAAAGTATCAGCTTCCCAATTGTTAAGCAAACCATCCAACCAACCTCCAATTGTTTATTTAATCTGCAAAATAATCAAAACTACAAAGAAAGAGTGTAAAATGATAAAGCACACTTTCGTAGGCACCACGGTTGCATTTAGCATATGCAACAAGCGTTTAATCCTTTTATTTAAGATTCTTTTATGATTCGGTTCAAATATGAGTGACCATTTTCTAAACGTCCAGGATATGGGATTTTTGGTACGTACTCCACAAGTGATGGAGATTCTTTTGATCTGACCACGTAATATTCCCTTTTTTTGTGTTTTTAAATGATTGATCTTTTTCTGTTTTGTTGTTAACAATGATAGGTGGTGGTGGATCTTTTTGGATTTTCGGAGGGTTATCAGACTTTCCACTCATGGTGAATACGACATTCAATTGCTCAGTGCGAGCTGGAGGTGGGTTAGTCCTACCGGTTCGGTCGGAAGAGACGTGGTTTGGAGATTTCGNGTTAACAATGATAGGTGGTGGTGGATCTTTTTGGATTTTCGGAGGGTTATCAGACTTTCCACTCATGGTGAATACGACATTCAATTGCTCAGTGCGAGCTGGAGGTGGGTTAGTCCTACCGGTTCGGTCGGAAGAGACGTGGTTTGGAGATTTCGACAACTCGTCAATTTTTCGTTCCAAGTTTTTAAATACAGTTTGATAATTCTTTTCATTTTGCCTCATTTTTAAATTCAGGTCATTGATTAAGTTCTTGACAAACATGTTAGAAACCCTTTGACCATCCAGGAATTTATTGATTGATTTTTCGAGATCTGTTTCAGATTGAAGTTGATCTTTATTTATGGTTTTTCCTGAAGACAGAGGTTTCGGGTTAGGCTTAGCTTTTTGTGGTGGGATTCCGATGGGTTTATAAAATGGATTTTCAAAAAGATTATCGTGAGCAGTTCTCTTTTTACCGTAGGATCTTATGAAATCATCTGAATCTCTTTTTACCTCGTAGTTTAATTCAGTGAGTGTTTTTTCAGAATTATTATTCGATTGAGGTTGTTCATAATGGGATAGGCGAGAATAGTGATCACGAGAATTTTGATTTTCAAGTTGGGTGTAATTCACTTCATGACGTTCACACATCGGCGTGTCATCGTTCATGCAGTTTTTAGAAGTGTGATCACATCTTTAGTTGTTACGTATTTCTTGGAGATCTTTTAGGTTCTGAAAATGAGAATCCATTTTTCGTTCTAGAGCCTCCAATTTCTCCATCAATAGGGAATTATCATCGATGTTTCTTCCATCGACGAAAGCAATAGAATCGCGATGATGTTTGTTTTGAGATTTGTTGGACCAGTCGACTTGGAAAAGGACTTTGTCCTCAAGGAGCTGAAAAGCTTGATTGGGAGTTTTGTAGAGGAAGATTCCTCCGGCTGTTCTGTCAAGAATTCCTTGAGTGGATTCGTCTAGACCATGATAGAATATTTGAATAATAGATTTTTTGGTCAGACCGTGTCCATGACAATTTCGAAGCATATTCTTGAGTCGTAACTAGGCTTCGGTTAGACTTTCACATAAGTTTTGAGAAAATTTTCTGATTTCGAGTAAAAGACGTTCAAATAATGAAGGTGGAAATAATTTGCTTATAAAAGCTCTTATCATTTGATCCCATGACGTTATTGACGTTTCGTTAAGTTCATTAAACCATATTTTAGCTTCATCGCACAAGGAGAAAGGAAACAACAAAAGCTTGACAGCTTCACTTTGGGTTTCACCGTATTTGAACATGTTGCAGATTGCGAGAAATTCACGTATGTGGTCATGCGGATCGGCACGCAAATGACCATCAAATTTATTTTCTTGAATCATTTTCAAATGGGTACCCTTGATAACAAAGTTGTCATCAACAATGGGTCGAACAATGGCAGAACCAGGGGTTGGTGTCACAGTCTTAGTTCTTTCCCACATGGGTTGATCATCAGGATCGAGAATTATTATTTGTTGGGGTGGTATATTGGGTTTGGGTTCGACATCATCTTCAGATATTTTTAAAACAACAGTTTTATTAATGTTAGGAAGTTCGATAGAAGATTTGAGAGTCTCGATTTGAACAAATTCTTTTTGTGAATTTTTAAATTTGCAAGTTTTCTTTTTCAAATGCTTATTTAATTTAGATAGTGGTTTTATACAAACTTTAAGCAACTTACAAAAAGACATTTTTTTTAAAAACAATTTTTTAGATATATTATAATAATTTTTTTTTAATATATTTAGAAAATAAGGATAAACAGATAAAAGATTATTTCGGTTTAGATAGGCAGGTGCGGCGCACTTGAGTTCAAGTGCGGCGACTTTCTGGTTTCGGATGAGAGTGCGGCGTACTTCAGGAAAAGTGCGCCATTTTTCTGGGTTTTTATGCTTTTTACTTTATTTTTTAATATTCTTGCAGTTTATAATGGAAAGTAAATAAACAAAAATAAGCACAACAAGCAAATAAAGCAAATATTAACAACTAATAAAACAAAATAACTGATAAAACAAATTAGAACACAAACTGGATATGAAAACAAGCTAAAAGGCAAAAGGTAATAAGAAGAATGAAATCACATAAGCAATCTCAGAAACTCAAATAAGCACTTAAGCAAGTTTATATACATGTTGTTATGAAGTTTTGAAAATTCTTTTCCTGGTTCACAAATGTTCGGCGGCCTTTAGTTTAAAAACCGCCGTGCTTTTTAAATTTTGTACAAAAAAGTAAGAAATTTTGACGACACCGGCGTACTTAATCAAAAGTAAGGCGGTTACGCGTTTTGAAAGTA
The DNA here is from genome assembly GCA_014162995.1 of Artemisia annua. Taxonomy (NCBI): domain Eukaryota; kingdom Viridiplantae; phylum Streptophyta; class Magnoliopsida; order Asterales; family Asteraceae; genus Artemisia; species Artemisia annua. The sequence continues at coordinate 20,769 of LBNU01013322.1, forward strand.
ACCGTTTTATTTGAAATTTTCCAGAAGTGCGGCAGTCTTAAGAAAAAGATCGGCGTACTTACAGACTCAGAGATATAGATTTCACATTTTTGATCGATTCAGAACACGTTAAAGCAAATAAAAGCACAAACAAGCAAACAAACTTATAACAACTAAAACAATTCCCCAGCAGGGGCGCCAAAAACTTTGATGTGTTTCGAAAGCTGTATATTTATTAAACTAGTTTCACCATTTTCCTTATTACACAAAACACATGGGCAAAAGTATAACCCCCGTTTATAGCAAAGGTTTGAGGTAAGACCAGGTCGTCCCAAGAGAGGATGTTGTTTCTTATTGCTAGCTATAGGTAACAAAATTAAGTTCAAATGATTGTCACTTATCACTAAAACCGTTTTTGTTGGATTTAAGTTCTTTGAAATGTTTTCCCAATTTATATTAAAAGTATGTTTATTCAAGGCAAAGCACATGAGAATAATGAGAGATATCACAGAAGTTACATGGACAATGCATAAGAGTAAAACATGATGGTTGATCACGTTAACTAGTATATCTATCCTATGCAAAAGAATCTCCTTTCGGCCTTTGATTCTAGATACACAGAATGCATAAAGTTTGGTCCAAGTATGAAATATATAGCTTGCATTTCCTCTAGTAAAATCGTTAGATTGTAGACTAGCCATTAAACATAACATAGCTAAGGTTATTGTTTGTTTTACTAAGCAATTCTCACAAGCATAGCAATAAATTGTTATAGACAGATATTTCATAATATAACCAACATGATTGAATCTTTCGACCTTTAGGCAACCACTATGATCAATCAAGACAAACAATAGAACACAAAACAATGTCATATCAAATGCAAGTAACATAGATTCAATATTCATAACATAATTCTCATAACAAACATGGCTTAACTGCCTTAAACAAACATAAGGTTACTACTCTATTTTATCCATAGAGTTACACATGTAAACAAGTATTTCTAGCATTATAACGAAATTATACCGAAAGTATTTAAGCTCCGAGTGGCTCTCCAAGTTTGGTTCCTTCGACTTAGCTAGTGGTTTTGGTGCAAACCACTACTAACTGCTTCTATGATCAAGTATCTTTTGTTGTTGTTGTGTTGTGGTTAATACTACGAATTAGGCTCCTATTTATAGAGTAGATGCAACCCTAACTCGTCCCTGAACGTTTATGACAAGCAAGTGATCGGTCTTGCCATTTAAGTTAGCTCATTTAATGTAGAAAGTATAACTGCCATGTGAAGTACGCCGCGCATGTTGTGCAAAACCGGCGTGCTTTATCTTACGTAACCGGCGCTTATATTGTGTATAACCGGCATACTTTATGTTTGACTCATAGGTATATAGTTGACCAAAGATGCCCGTAAGCGGCGCTCTTCCTTCTCATAAGCGGCGTGCTTTAGTCCAAACTATGTCTTTTTCCTTTTATGTTCACAAAGTCATCTATTTTGTGTATTCCTCTTTACTTTCATCAGACCTTTATCCTGCAAATATATTCTTGTATTAAGTATCAAAAGTCCTAGAAAAAACACATTTGTCTCCATATAAGTTTTCACAACCACACTAGTTTAATTATTTTATTTTTATTGCAATTGTAGTTTTTGGGTTAGTTGACTAGCAACTAATTCCGCCCACTCCTCCAAAACCCGAGATTTTACTTGCTTTCCATAAAATATAAAAATACAAAAAATAAACTTCCTTCACCTTTAGACCTTTTAGAGTAGTTTTTCTATCCTAACGAACACTATTCTCTGTGAGAGAACGATCAATCCCCCGTACTTACCACTACACTATACTACACTGACCAGGTACAGTGCCTGGTGGGATTGCAAGCTTCTCAAGATCCCTTGAGAGGTAAAACCTGTTGCGTGGTCGCAATCCCACGCGCATCAGTACTTTACAAATCATGACTTGAAAATGAGAAAATGAAAGTACAAATGGTATTTATAGTGATCTAAGGCGGTGGAGATAGGAGGAGGCAGTTAGAGTTTGTGGTGGCAAACTCTAACAAACTTCAAATACTTCCAATTAACACACTTGAATGTGACATATACAACAAAATTGGCCCTTGTAGTTGATTTCAGGTCTTAGTTCATAACACTCCATCTTCCTTGAGAACATTCTTGTCCTCAAGAATGAGCGTCAAAAGATAGATGCTTTGTTTGAATCTCAGTAGCTACTTCCCAAGTGGCATCATCACTTTTCCCATTCGTCCATTGCACCAACCGTGGCAATCTTCCTCTCCAATACTTTGACTGGCATAGTGATGTGTTTCAAAAGCTCTATATTTATTAAACTAGTTTCACCATTTTCCTTATTACACAAAACACATGGGCAAAAGTATAACCCCCGTTTATAGCAAAGGTTTGAGGTAAGACCAGGTCGTCCCAAGAGAGGATGTTGTTTCTTATTGCTAGCTATAGGTAACAAAAGTAAGTTCAAATGATTGTCACTTATCACTAAAACCGTTTTTGTTGGATTTAAGTTCTTTGAAATGTTTTCCCAAATTATATTAAAAGTATGTTTATTCAAGGCAAAGCAAATGAGAATAATGAGAGATATCACAGAAGTTACATGGACAATGCATAAGAGTAAAACATGATGGTTGATCACATTAACTAGTATATCTATCCTATGCAAAAGAATCTCCTTTCGGCCTTTGATTCTAGATACACAGAATGCATAAAGTTTGGTCCAAATATGAAGTATATAGCTTGCATTTCCTCTAGTAAAATCGTTAGATTGTAGACTAGCCATTAAACATAACATAGCTAAGGTTATTGTTTGTTTTACTAAGCAATTCTCACAAGCATAGCAATGAATTGTTATAGACAGACATTTCATAATATAACCAACATGATTGAATCTTTCGACCTTTAGGCAACCACTATGATCAATCAAGACAAACAATAGAACACAAAACAATGTCATATCAAATGCAAGTAACATAGATTCAATATTCATAACATAATTCTCATAACAAACATGGCTTAGCTGCCTTAAACAAACATAAGGTTACTACTCTATTTTATCCATAGAGTTACACATGTAAACAAGTATTTCTAGCATTATAACGAAATTATACCGAAAGTATTTAAGCTCCAAGTGGCTCTCCAAGTTTGGTTCCTTCGACTTAGCTAGTGGTTTTGGTGCAAACCACTACTAACTGCTTCTATGATCAAGTATCTTTTGTTGTTGTTGTGTTGTGGTTAATACTCCAAATTAGGCTCCTATTTATAGAGTAGATGCAACCCTAACTCTTCCCTGAACGTTTATGACAAGCAAGTGATCGGTCTTGCCATTTAAGTTAGCTCATTTATGTAGAAAGTATAACTGCCATGTGAAGTACGCCGCACATGTTGTGCAAAACCGGCGTGCTTTATCTTACGTAACCGGCGCTTATATTGTGTATAACCGGCGTACTTTATGTTTGACTCGTAGGTATATAGTTGACCAAAGATGCCCGTAAGCGGCGCTCTTCCTTCTCATAAGCGGCGTGCTTTAGTCCAAACTATGTCTTTTTCCTTTTATGTTCACAAAGTCATCTATCTTGTGTATTCCTCGTTACTTTCATCAGACCTTTATCCTGCAAATATATTCTTGTATAAAGTATCAAAAGTCCTAGAGATGTGGTTATTTTATCCTATAATTCATATAATATCGGGGTATAAATATGTATAATACGAGACTCATCACATAGCAGTAATGAGGCCATCATTAGAACAGTGTGGCAATGGAATATGAGTAGTAATTTGACCCTTAAAAGCCTTCAACTGAGACACATGAAAAACATTATGTATAGCTGCAGTCTCTGGTAAAGTAGCTTATAAGCCACTGCTCCACATCTCTTCTCCACTGGAAATGGGCCATAGTACTTAGGTGATAACTTGTGTTGCTTATGTAACCTCAATGTCACCTGTCTATGAGGTTGCAGTTTCAACAACACCAGGTCACTAACAACAAATTCTCTATCAGTTCTATTCTTATCAGCATACACCTTCATTCTTTGTTGAGCCCTTTCCAAATGAAATTGAAGCAAAGAGAAGGCAGCTTCTCTTGCTCATAATGACCTATCCACAGCTTCCACTTTAGACTCCCCAGCCATATAGGTAATATGAGTAGGTGGACTTTGCCCATATACCACTTCAAATGGTGTTGTGTTGATAGCTGTGTGGTAATTGGTATTGTACCAAAATTCTGCTAAAGCCAACCAATTCACCCAATTCTTTGGCTGCTCACTTGTCATACACTGATGAGGCGAAAAGTGTTACACTTTTAGAGGGTCATTTAAGCCCTAATCCGTAATTATTTGATCAAATATTGCCTTAAATCGTTCCTTTTGTCATTTTAGGTACTTTGGAGAGGAAATCTGGAAAAGGAAGCATTTTGGACGTTTTTGGAGCATAAAAGTGAAGAAAACGACAAAGTCTCAAAATATGCTGGAAACAGTACCTGACGGCGTCACGCTTTACAAGGTGACGGCGTCACTCTTTGACAACAAGGTGGATGATTTTTGCACTAGACGCCCCAGAAAGATTTTGGAGATTTAACACGTGACGGCGTCACGTGTAAATGGATGTAGGCCGTCACGTTTTAGCACAAAGGGAGACGGCCCAGAAGATTTTAAAGAGGGACGGCGTCAGAAGTGGATCTGAGCAATCCGAGAAGAGTTTTGGCAGCGAGGTGACGGCGTCACACCCTATAACGTGACGCCGTCAGATTGTAAAATCTATATATATTCGTCTAATTTTCATTCATTAGTGTGCAACTTTTGGGAGAACCCTAGGGATAAACCCTAGCTCATATTTTACTGTATTTCAGGGGTTTTTCACCCTTGAGACCTTGATGCTTAATTGAAGATAAGTCTTCTTCCAAATCAATCAATATGTCTATGTGTTGTTTGATTATATCTTACGCTTGTCTTTCAATTAACATGCTAGGCTAGGTCTTTCTTGTGTTTGCTTAGATGTAATGAAACCTAGCTATTGATTACATGTTGTTGGTTTTTTTGTGATTGTTGTGGGTGGGTGAAGTCGATGTTAGGCTTAAGAAAACTGGCTAACCTCCTATACGGTAACTTGCTTGAACGTCTTAAGAAACATGAATCGGATGTGTACTACGATTATATGGTTGTATTTAATGCATAAGCGAATTCTAGTGATCCCATGTTAGGAGCTTTTAGTCGGCTCGACATAGGAGTGAAGTAGGAGCTTATAGAGTTAGGGAAGATCGTACACGGCCCTACGAATGGTTTAAAGGAATACAACGCGTCATCCACACAATCACAACAAACCAATTGACCGTTAAAAGATAGCTAGGGAGGGGGTTGGGTGGGGGTTTGGTTGGGAATCAAGGATATTGAAAGCCACCTTCCACTGAATGTCGGAATGGTAATAGTTTTACGAACAAAGACACGCAGAAAAAAGATAGACTAAAGCCAACCTAGAAAAAATACAATAAAAATCCCTAAGAAAGGATTTCTAATGAGTTAGACTAAATAAAAATAAAGTTTCAACTAAGCATAACTATTTCCCCGGCCGCGGGCGCCAAAAATTTGGATGCGTGGGTTTACAACCTTCTGGCACTTAGGTTTACTGCTCAATGGATTTGAGACGCTTACACCCACCGGCAAGTGTCTGCGCTGTAGTATGTGAAGTGGCAAGTACGGTGGATTGAATCGTTCTCCTCGGGAATAGCATGTCGTTAGGCTTTGAAAACTCTCTAATTAGGTCTAAGGGTTGAGGTGCTTCTTTTTTGTTTTTTATATGTTTTATGAAAGCGTCCAAATCGGTTTTTTGGAAGAGTGGAGGGAATTAGTTTTGCAGCAACTACCAATTAACTACTTTTGCAAATAAATAACTAACAAGAAAAGTAAAGTGGTTTGTGAAACTTTAATGAAGAACATGTGTTTACTGTAGATGTTCCCTTGAC
>LBNU01013322.1:26734-77940 GCA_014162995.1 Artemisia annua
ATAACGTTAGCTTGAAAGCTACGGGTATATAATTAGTGCTAAGAGGTTGAAGGGATGATCTCTTTTGTATTTTTATGTTTTATGACAAGTGCAAGTAAAGAATCTCGTGGGTTTTTGGAAGAGGTGGGCGGACATTAGTTGTGGCCAACTATACCCCATAGTTAACTACTTTGCAAATTAAAATAAAATAACAAGAAAAAAGTAACATGGTGTGAAAACTTTATATGACAGAAGAATGTGTGTTACTTAGATTCCGTACTCCGTAGCTAGTCTTTTACCGGATCAATTGGTTTGTTGTAATTGGTGGATGCAGGGTTGTAACTCCTCTCTTATTGTAATACCCCGTAATTTACCCAGTCATTAACTAACGTTAAACATAAATTATATTCATTTGAACATTTAATAAACCACTTTTACGGGTTACATTTTTTTTTATTATTCAAATAACACAACTATGAAAAATATTCACCATCTAATTATGCGACGTATCTCACGTTTCATTTCAAGCAACACCACACGCGTGCCGACCCCGCATTAGTAATGACTTAAATTTTATAACTCATTCCGGAGTCGATACTTTTGTTTTTACACTATTTTATAAAAACGTCTCCAGAATTATATTTTTCGCGTTCGTTCAAGGGGACACGGAGTACACGGGACAAAAATAAACAAAAGATAACTTCTATCTCTAAACAAATCCAACCGGTCCTTTTTACTTATAATTGTTCCTTCTTTCTCGTTATCCCCACAAACCCATATGGCGACTTTTTTTTTTTGGTCAAACAAGAAAACACAGATATGATATATCACTCTCAATCTTTTCCCTCTTTCCCATAAAGTATCACATGGAGACCTTGAAGATGAGGAGGGATAGTGACTTTTGCTAAGAATCGCTACCTCATAAAATCGATACAAAGAAAGCATGGTCAAACTCTTCCTCTTTGATCTCTTTTTATAGTTGTCGAACACAAGGGAGCACCACACATAAACCCTCCTTGGCAAAAATTCACAGAAATATATATATATCCTTTGATGTAGATCAAGTTGATTCAAGGGTTTGATTAAAGCTTTCATTGTCTTGGGTTTTGCTTGGACTAGCTAAATCTTGGGTTATCTTCTTGATTCTTGACTTCTTCTTTTCGATCCATAAACACTCTCCACTGTAAGAGTTCTTTAATTTATTCTTTCTTTCACACTTTGTATGTCCTTGATGTCGTTTTGCTAATAAATTTGTTATTTTTATATTACGTAAGTACCAGGATTTTACAAGTTTTAATTCGATTCGATCGACCCATAGTTTGTATTGAATATGTTGGGTTTTGTTGTCGTTGATCTTGTGTGGCACTAAAGATTATAACATATGGATGAACACAAAATGAACCAAAGAAAAGTATATCCGTAAAGATTAAAGTGTTGGCTCAATGGAATAATGAAAGTGATTAATTTTGTTTTTGCTTATCTTGGTTTATGTTGGTTTTGTGTTTCGCCTGGTGTTGTCAAGAACCAACAGAGGGGTGTTGGATTTTGGTGCCTAATTGCTACAAACTTGAATTTCAAAACAAAGATAAAATACTTTGAGTAACTTCTAAATAGTTGGTTTAGGTTGTCATTTAATTGTCTTGAAATGGGAATTTGTTTGTGTAGTTTGGCTCGACCCACAGTTCGCTTAACCGTGGGTATACAATATATATATATATATATTATTATTATTTTTTTTTTTTTTGACTTGCTCCTATTTGCTTTCATAATTACAACCTCGAGAACGAAATAAACTAATTATGTTTGGTCGAGAGGCGGTAGGCCGAGCCCAACACTGATGGCCATTGATTGAAATCCTTTGTTCCAATTTGCATTTCCCATTTCAGTAGACTAAAATAAATAGGTTGTAATGTATTTGCGCTTAGTATTAAAACTTATTGAGTCAGACATGTATTGAGTTTGTTTTGTTGTTTGCCGCGGGTGAGTTGGGCCGAAGCCGCACCGAGTCCAACTAATATTCAAATTTAGTTAATTGATATCGACTTAATTTCCTGACAATGTTTCGGTTTCTAAAGCGTAACTTATAATCAAGACTTAATATTTTCACATCATTAAAACTATAAGTCTAAAATACAAATCAAACAAATGAAAATATAAATTGTAACTTAATTTTTAAGATCGTTGATTTACATTTCTTATATCGACTTATTATAATGAAACTTATTTTGATTATAAAAACTTATTTGAACTAAATAAAACGGTTTATTGTTCCAATGAAAAATTGTGACATCTAGTCACCTTTGACATATGCACGGGTCATGCCTGATTTTCACCAAAGATTATACATTTGACTTGATTTCCTATTAAACCCAACTGAAAGACGTAAAATGAAGAATGACTCACACTTTTAAAAATATTTAATTATCCACTGACTATTTCATTTTTAAACTCATATATACACTACGAACTAACGATATCTTTATATTCTTCGGATCACGTCTAACATTCACGACACTTTACTTGCGACTATTTTTTGTGCCTTGTCTTTCGGATACTTTTGTAACGAATACTTATCCGTCATATGTACTTTACGTTTATACTTATGCACTTCCAAGAGCCAATACTTTCAAATACTTAAAAACTGTTTTAAACATAAATGCCGCCACACAAGCAACAATAACGCAAACACTTTGAAAACTTTTAAGTTTATTTAAACTCCATCGAGTCTTAAACTTGATCTATAGACTAAACTTGCCATACTAATCTAGGTCGCAAGTCGGTGCCGCACACTATCACTACTTGACTTTTACTATCTGACTACTCTTGCTGAGGTGAGTTCATGACCCCTACTCTTACTTGTTTTATAACTATTTTAGGGGGGAATACATGCTCGTTTTAAATCAAACTCTATGCTTGTTTATGATTGAACACATTACTTGTTCCTACTCGAAAGCATGATTTATTGACTTATTGCACATTGAATTACCTTATTTTGGACACAAGCGTTTAAATCATATATGTGAGTCATAGCCCCTCTTTTATCTATTTTGAACTCTTTGGGGAGATACATGCTCGTTTTACTTACATCTTTTATTAGTTTATCTTAAACACTTTACTCGATTTATGATACACTCTATTTGTTTATTGAAACATATTACATGCTACAAACATGAACACAAGTATTTTTCTGTATGCTACCATGATTATTATTGCCTAAGACACACTTTTGCCACTGAAAGTCCCTCATATCATGAACCTTAGTCACTTGCGAGTGAACGCGAATATAGTGAATAGATCTATTGGCAGTTGACGCCCCATTTGTGCTAGCCGGATAGGTAGCCAAATGCACTTTATTTGAAGAACAATAGGATGTTGGCAAACTCCTACACGAGGGCACTATTACTTACATCATTTCTATGATGTCTGTTACTTACATCATTTTTATGATGTCACACATGTTAAGGGTTGCGTTCATGAGACTTAGAGCAATAAGGCGGTACTGTAGTCATGATACAGTACTGCAACTACTAAATTTATGGGCGTATAACAACGTAGCCCGCTGTTTACTAAACTTGAAACTTGTGTTCAACTGATTTTTATACAAACACTATTGATTCACTCAACTATTGACCCGGTTAGGGCAAACAACAAACGAACTATGGGTTTATGACAACGTAACCCACTATTTACTTCATTATCTCACAAACTCGAATCACTTTGATTGTTTTATATAAACTCTATGAACTCACCAACCTTTGTGTTGACACTTTTTAGCATGTATTTCAGGTTCTTAAGGTGATAACTTACTCTTGGAGGCGCTTGGCAAATGGCATGGCATGATCATAGATGACTCTGATAATCATTTGGGACCACTCTACTTATTTTTATGGGCCTAATTCCGCACTATTTTTGGATGTTGTAAATAAAATACTTTGATTTATGAAAACTTTTTGAAACAATTGATGTACAAACTGGTCTTTATACTTTGTGTTTAGATACCAATTGTGTAGCACCCCAGTGACATGTATGCTTCCGCTGGACCCGATTTTGGGGGTGTTACATAACGACACTATTCCCTGAGAGAACGATCAATCCCCCGGTACTTGCCACTTCACTATACTACATCGGTCAGGTACACTGCCTGGTGGGGGTTGTAAGCTTCTCAAGATCCCTTGAGAGGTAAAACCTAAGTGCAAAGGTTGCAAAACCCACGCATCATTCACCTCAAGTAACATTCTAAGCATATGTTAACCACTTCAGTTTGGCCATCTGTTTGTGGATGGTAGGCTATAGAAAGCTGTAAAGTGACTCCCAATTTCTTGAACAACTCCTTCCAAAAAGTACTAATAAAGATCTTATCTCTGTCACTAGTAATTGTCTTGGGTAATCCATGTAATTTGTACACTGTATCCAACAAAACTTGAGCAATTTGAGCAGCCTTGAAAGGATGTGACAGAGGAATGAAGTGACCATACTTGCTCAATCTGTCTGTTATCACCAAAATGACTGATTTGCCCTGAGAATTTTGCAACCCTTCAATGAAATCCATTGAAATGTCAGTCCAAATCTTAGTAGGAATAGGCAAAGGCGGTAGCAAACCAGGATAAGGAGCAAGATCAGGTTTGTGGCATTGACAAATGGAGCAAATTCTCACATACTCTTTGACTGTCTTCTTCATGCCTTTCCAGTAAAACATAGATTTCAATCTTTTGTATGTAGCTTCAATGCCTGAATGACCCCCCATTGGCTCATCATGATAATACTTGAGCAATTCTTGTCTCAAATTCAAATCATTTCCAATCACCAATTTGCCATTTCTTCTTAATTCACCATTCTGCCACTTGAATTTTGAAGGTTTGGCAGGATCATTAGAGATATTGGTAATGATTTGCTGTATGTTGAGATCAATTTCCCAACTATCTTTGATTCTCTTAAACAAATCATTGGAGATATCAGTAATGACCATAGCCTGTAATGATGTGGTAGGTGTTGTTCTAGACAAAGCATCAGCTACCACATTCTGACTTCCCTTTTTGTAGAGTATCTCATAATCATACCCCAACAATTTAGGTAGCCATTTGATTTGGAAAGGAGTAGTCAATCTTTGTTCCATTAGGTACTTTAAGCTTAAATGATCAGTCTTAATCTTAAAGTGCCTATCAAGAAGATACCCTCTCCATTTCTCCAAAGCATGCACCACAGCCCACAACTCTTTTTTATAAGTAGACAAGCCTTTGTGTCTTGGTGCCAATGATTTACTCAAGAAAGCAATTGGATGGCCATTTTGTTGTAGAACTGCTCCAATACCTTCATCAGAGGCATCTGTTTCAACTACAAACTCAGCTTCAAAGTTTGGAAGAGCCAAAACAGGTGCATTAACCATGGCCATTTTCAACTTCTCAAATGCCTTTTGAGTAGCTCAGTTAAAGTCTTGCTTATAGCAGCATAATTCTTCACAAATCTTCTATAGTAGCCTGTGAGTCCTAGAAATCCTCTGAGTTTCTTCACTTTGACCTTAGAAGAATCTGTGGAAACCCCTTGACCAGAAATCTCATGTCCCAAGTACTCAACTTTGGTTGTTCCAAACACACATTTACTAGCTTTGGCAAAGAGCTGTTGTGTCTGCATTGTGTTTAAGACCATATCCAAGTGTTCAACATGTTCCTCCATAGTTCTACTGTACACCAAAATGTCATCAAAGAATACCAAAACAAAACTTCTCAAATAATCTGCAAAAACTTCATTCATCAAAGCTTGAAATGAAGAAGGTGCATTAGTTAGCCCAAAAGGCATAACTAAGAACTCATAATGGCCTTGATGAGTTCTGAAAGCTGTTTTGTGAATATCTCCTTCATACATTCTTATTTGATGATAACCAAACCTTAAGTCCAGTTTGGTGAACACTTTGGCCCCAAACAGCTCATCAATCAACTCCTCAATAACTGGAATTGGGAATTTATCTTTCACAGTATGTTTATTGAGTTCTCTATAATCAACACACATCCTCCAAGATCCATCCTTTTTCTTTACAGGGTGGAGTGTTATCTCTTAGAGGTATTCTGTGATCATGCTTTCTGTTTGGTGGCAGGCCTTAGGGACAGCAAAAACTTGTTCATACTTGCTGATTACACCCTGTAAACTTGGACGAATCACTTGCTCCTCAACTTCCTTGCTCATCAGCTCAACTTGTACCATTTGCAGGGTATACACATAGTGCCATAGAGTACAATTGAGCATTTCCATTCACCATGTGTTTATACATTTGCTTCCCATCTAGCCAATGTATCACAGGTTGAGTCACACCTTTGATGATTACCTTCCTTCCTTTGTACATAAACTCCATTCTCAATTCAGAATAATTGTGCAAAATATCTCCCAAAGTAGAGAGCCATTGCACTCCCAATACCATATCACAACCACCCAAAGGAAGAAGCATTACATCAGTGCAAAATGTTTCTCCTTGTATTTGCCAAACCAAACTCTTGCACTCTTGATTGCTAGTAAGTAAATTACCACCAGCCACAGAAACTAGCAAAGGATAAGTTTGTTTAACTGTGCAACCCATCCTTTTAGCAGCAGATGTGTCTAAAAAATTGTGAGTACTGCCTCCATCAATCAAAATGTTGACTGTTTGATGGTTTAATTGGCCTTGAACTCTCATGGTGTGATATGTATTGACTCCTGATAAAGCATTTAAGGAGATTTATGGTTGTGACTCAAAAACACCCTCACGTATACCACTGTGTTGTATCTTATGAACAGCTGCAATGGTATTAACCTCACATTCAAAGGGTTCTTCAGTACATTGGCTATCTGTTCTTCCAAACAATCTTGTTCCTCAGTTTCAGCAACAATTTCTAAGGAAAAGAGTTGACCACTACACTTGTGACCAGGTACATACTTCTTATCACAATAGAAACACTCCTTTTTTGCCCTTTTCTCTTCCATTTCTTTTTGTGTCAGTCTATAAGGCCTATTACTAACTACTTTTTGGGTTGTGGCATTGTTTCCAAAAGCAGTAATAGGTTTTGCAGGCATATTCACATTCTTATTGGTATAACTGACATTGGGAACATACTTTGAAACAGCAGTTGTAGGTGGAGTATATCTTGGTTTAAGAGCAGCATTAGAAGCTTCTTGTAGTTTTGCCATAGAATAAGCTTCAGCCAGAGTTTGTAACTTGAACATCCTCAAGGGAATACTAATCTCCTTCTTCAATCCTCCCATGAATAAGCTCACAGCATACAACTCAGGTAAATCCACCCTATTCAATAGCTCTTCAAACACCTCTTGATATTGTTGTACTGAATTATCCTGCTTCAGATTCTTCAATTCACCCATTGGATCTTCATAAATTGCTCCAAACCTCTCCAAAAGCTTCTCTTCATACTGCTCCCATAGAGTACCTTCACCATATCTCTTTACATGTTGGTGCCAAGTGAGAGCTTTGTCATATAGGTGCATAGATGCAAATTCAACCTTCATATCATCTTCAATTCCATCTATTCTAAAAAACTGCTTGCACCTGAAGATCCAACCCTTCACATCCTCTCCATTGAACTTAGGAAATTCAATTTTTGTCATTCTTCCATAGTGTGAACCTCTGCTTTGACTTGTGCCTTTATTAGGTTGCAAACCTTGCACAGTCCTGGTTAATGCTTGATTCTGAGCCATTAACTCCTTGACCAGAGTCTGTAAGGCTTCTACAGCTGCTGGTAAGGTCTCAGAAGTCAGTGGTGGTGTGTCAAGTAATCCAGCCCTAGTAGTAACAACCATTGTGGTGTAGTATGACTGATTTCCGTGAATTGTTCGCCGGAATTTGATCAGAAAAGTCACAGGTGGCCGGATAATAACAGAATCGTCGGAATCGTAACAAACAAGCCGGAATCATAACAAACTCGCCGGAATCGTATTCTGAGCATCAGGAAAGGTCTCTGATACCACTTGTTGTGAGCCTAACACAACTAACCAATAATACCTATGGAGAAAGAGAAGAATTAAAGGCTAAATGTGGATTTTATTATACAAGAAGTGAATTACAGAATTGGGGGTAAAGGTGAAACAAAGAGAATTGAGAGAAGTATTTTACAAATTATGACTTGAAAATGAGAAAATGAAAGTACAAATGGTATTTTGTAGTGATCTAAGGCGGTGGAGATAGGAGGAGGCAGTTAGAGTTTGTGGTGCCAAACTCTAACAAACTTCAAATACTTCCAATTAACACCCTTGAATGTGACATATACAACAAAATTGGCCCTTGTAGTTGATTTCAGGTCTTAGTTCATAACATTGATCTTGTTATTCTAGTCTAGATTAAGATTACATAACGCGATTCGGGTTATCCTACTAGCATCGGGATGGTACATAAGGACATGTAGTGTGGACAATCATAAGGTTGATGTTGGGTTGAAGAAGATGGTCTCGGGTTCAATCCGCGCGGTCCACTCTACAAACTATGCGTTTAATTGTTAAATACGATTAAGCATATGATATTATAGATCCATCATTGGTGACCTTTTCCGCTGCGTTTATTTATATGTTTAAATGTTTTATATATAATATCATCAACAACTACCCAAGTTGCGTGTAGTGCATGACAGAAGCTTAACTCTGAATAACAAAAAATAGCTATGTTGATGCTCGTGAGTATGTCTCATAGCTTTTAGAAGGATATAGAGAAACGTACTACGTACGATATGCTTATGGAATTAAAGAGGATGTTTCAGCCTAACCAGGAACTGGCTGATATGATTAAATTATTTCATGCACACAAGATGCCTGAAGGACAGTCCATTGGAGCTCATGTTCTAAAAATGAAGAGCTATACTAAACAACTCGAGAGGCTTGGATCTCCTATGCCAACCAACCTTGCTCTAAGGTACTTCTTGAGAGCAAAACAGTACGCATGTATGTGATGTTTTGGCGAAAAATGACATAGTTTTTGCTTTCTTTTTTTTAGAGAAGAGATAATTGGCGTGTAGGGTTTGACGGGTTGGCACACAAGCAGCGGTTCATAGTGGCCGACTAGGCCTCGAGATCAAACCCGCTCATGATGTCATGTTGATTAAAGAATTTCCCGGTAGATATTATGTTTTATTGATCGACTATTTATAGATTACAACCTTAAGCCGACAACGGGGCTTGGGCTATAACGATCAACTAATAGTTTTAACCACCACAAGATGACCTAGTGGTAAGATACTTATTCACAAGAAGTCAACGGTTCAGAACTCACTTTGTACATATTTGAGGTGGTCAGATAAGGATCGGAAACGGTGACAGAAATGGCCGAGATTAAATCACGTACATCTCACTTAAAAGACTTACCGTACTCAAATAAAAGAAAAAAAAAAAAAAAAAAAGAAAAAAAGAAAGAAAAAGCCCTCATTTTTTTACCATTTTTAGACGATCGTACACTGCTCTTAGTCGGAAGAATATTCTAACATTGAAGTCATCAAAATATTGTCTGAAAGCAGCCTTAATTCTTCTTGCAGGCCAGAATTTATACATATAATTAAAAAATGGTCCCACACGCAAAAACAAAAGGAGTATTTCTTCACTCTTTCATCATCTTCTCCTCATTCTTCATACAACTCCAAAGAAAAATTATAGTTCGAATATAACCAGACACAAACTAACTATGTCTGTAAGTTACTTCTTGTGATCTTTGATCGTCTTACACTCTTACTTATATCATAATCTTTATTTAATATGTCAACTTATCATTTTTTAATATGTCACTTTGATAAAAAGTTACGAGCATTTAAGAAGAAATAGTTACAATTAAGTTATAGCTAGTCTCTTTCAACGTGACACATATTATTCACCTGTCACGTGAATACCTGACTTAGCTGACTTGATTACTTGTCTCTTTCCCTCCTTATGAACGATCATTGATTACTTGTGTTATCAGTAAATAATAAGATCTAAATGATCAGAGAGACATGTACTGATGTACAGTATCTAAATCGAAACATATTACTAATTTCTAAGTATTTGATTATTTGATGTAGCAACAACAACGGTCGCATATCCCTAAGTTTGGGAGCTGGGATGCTGACAATGTCCCCTACACAACCTACTTTGAAAACGCGCGAAAAGATAAAGGCTCTGGTTTAATGATAAATCCAAACGATCCAGAGCAGAATCCTGAAGCTTTTATGGCATATGGAGGAGGGAGTGACGACGTTAGCAATGATAACGTCGTTATCGATGAGAAAATTATGAAACATGAAAACAAGAAAAGTACGACTTCAACATATTCTAACAACAAGGGCTCGAACTCGGATTTTTCAAACATGCAACAAAATTACATGTCAGATAGAAGAAAGAGCTCGAACTCCATAGAAAGGATAAGCAATTTTTCTCCCCCTTCACCTTCACCTGGACCGAACAGACCGAGATATGGATATAATCGAGCCGATGATATTGCTGTAAGTGAATTACTCCGTTATTTCTCACTTTTTTTATGATAAATGGTCAACTTAGGTCTCACCAATACATTTTGTTTTCTTATGTTTTGAGNGATAAGTCATCAATAATGCACTAGCTGTACAATCATTTTAATGGTATAGTAAGAAAAGTACTTCGGATAGAACCCCATTTGTGTACTTTTTATACTAATTACAAAAAGTAAACACTCATACGTTTTCAGAAGTAGTAAGAATTCTCACCTTGTAAACGGGTCCAAAACCACCTTCCCCAAGTTTATTTTCTTCTGAAAAGTCATCTGTGGAAGCCGTTATTCTTTCAAAGTCAAAGAAAGGTATACCTATGTTTGAAGAATCGTTTTCATTCGAATTAAGTGGATCCAACAAATCCTGTATCTGCCTCACACTTTCATTGAATTGATGAACAGATTCGCTTTCAGCAGTTCCTAAAAGAGACATCACATGTGGGCTTAGATGTTATAACTTGAATGATCGAAATTATACCACTGCACCTCAGGATCACAAAGATTTAACTATAAAAACTCCATGCTAGATCCTTAGATTTATAGTTGAAAGGCTAATATTTAAGTCATGAGTAGAAACTACAAAATAGATTAAAAAGATGGCTTCATTAAGTGAGTGTTTCTATATGCATTTAAATGGTTATTTCGAGTTAACGTCTGCAAAGAACTTTGATTTTTTTTTCTCTTTATCACATGGTTCTTTTGCGGTGTCTATGTACTGTATATGTCAAGAAAAAGTGCTTAAGTTATGATGAGTAGTTAAGTACAAGTGAAAATTCTAAGAAATGCAGTTTGGGTACCTTTAACTTTCTTGATATTCATCCTCCTGCAACAAATGAAGCCGGCGCAACATAAGAGTAGCAGAACTCCCGGAACCACAATTGCAGAAAAAATGACGAGTTGATGGGATGGCTTCGACCTTTTTGCTTTTCCATTAGCTATTTGAGGGGGCTTAATTCCTGAATGGAAATGTATATATGTACGTGATCAAATGAAAAGACTGTTGGGTTTAATCTTGATGGGTCAGTGACTTAGTATTTGGTTTGACCGAGTCTAGAGGAAATAAGCTAGTATTGCCATGTTGTTAGGAATACGTGGGTCAGTTAGTTGTTCCCTGGTAACTAGGAAATAGTGGTGCATGTTGCATGGTTCTTTATGTTTAGCTTATAAATAGGGTAGGTTTGCTTTTGTTTTCTTTGTATCAGTTTCCTCTTTTAATATACATAAACCAGAAACCAATTCGTTGCTGTTTTGATTGGGGTTTAGGGTGTGGGTTTTCGGGTTCGAAGAGGACTGATTCCTTCATTTGGTATCAGAGCTGAGTTCGATTAAAGGGCTAGTTTGAGAGTCGGTCTCAAGAAAAGGTGTAGCCCTTCGCTGCATAGCAAATGCAGCAAGGAACCTCGTTCAGTTGAAGGGGGTGTAAGCTACCTTTGATCAGTTGTTCCGTGATGAAGAGACTAACAGGTGGGAGTGCGTGAAACGAACGGAAAGGATCCGTCAAAGCAAGTGGCTTTGGATTTGGTTCGTTCTGCAGGTGTAAGACCGTAGAGTGTGTAGCTTGTCTTCTTAGTCGGTGGAATAGATCTCTTGGAACAGGTCTGATCGGAAAGGTTTGTAGCCGTGGCTCATTTTCTGTGATCGTGTTTGTTCGTTGGGAGAGACTAACCGGTTCGCGGGATGAACGGACGGGAGGAGTCAGGAAAAGCAGGTAGCTTTGATTCGGTTCGTTTTGCAGATGACGGAAGACAGTAAAGGCGGGTGTGACCTTGTCTTCTTGACCGGTGGAAAAGGGTCTCGGAACAAATTCTGGAGACGTTTTTCAGCAGGGGTTGTTGCTGTCGGGTTTGCAGTCCTTGATCAGCTTGTTCGTGATAAGGGGAGACCGACGTACGTGCGTGAAAAACGGACAGAAAGGATCCGTCAAAACAGGTGGTTTTGGATTCAGTTCGTTTGGCGGGTGAAAGAAAACAGTAAAAGGTGGTGTGACCTTGTTTTCTTGGTCGGTGGAGGGGCCTCTTTGAACAAGGGTGATCAATAAAGGTTATGGCTGTCAAGACAAGAAGAGATTGGAGAAACTATACGTTTGTAAACATTATGGCGTTGGAGTTCAAATCGGGTGGCTTTGGATGTGGCCATGGAAGAGGTCGTTGATCCGTGAAGAGTCAAGATGTTAATGAACGGTTCCAACTGGATGCCATGTGAGATGTTACAAGTGTAGTGAATTTGATTCGAGTTATGTAAGATTTTGGACGTGACCGAGGTGAAGGTTGGGTGTCCGGGAAATGTCTTAAACATCAAGGTGAAGAAATGAATCGATCAAGATTACGGTGGTGAATGTTGGGTAATCTTGAAGGGTCAATGGAACGGGCCAGTATAGTCACGGGTATGGGTCAGTGGCTTGGTTCATGTTTGACCGAGTCTAGAGGAAATAGTCTTGTGTTGACCAAGTATTTAGGATACGTGAGTCATCAGTTAGTATTTCCTGTTTACTTGGAAATAATGGACGTGCATGTTGCATGGTTCCTTTGTATTGAGTTCTATTATAAATAGCAGTAGGTTTTCATTGTACCAGTAATCAGTTTCCCATCTTTTAATATACGAACATTTAAACCCATCTTGCCGTTTTGATTGGTGTGATAGTGGGTGGGAGTCCGGGTTAAAAGGGACTGATTCCATCATCAAATGACTCAAAAGTTCTGAAAGAGCATTCATATGCAGGCTACTCAATCATTCAACAGTTATTTATTTACTAGCTAAAAGACGCGTGAAACTCAGGAGTATTTTAAAAAGAGGGCAACAAATAGATAATGACTTGTAGTTACGCACGTTAGAAATAAACACATGATTATATGCAATGGAAAATATAAAGTTCATACGAATGAAACATATGTGCAGTCAAACTAACATATAGTTTAGTTTATTTAAGGGCTAGCGTGCAGCTTGTTGCTCGTTTGCCTTCTATCACTATGTAAATGTTACTTTGATGAAATAAAAGAAGAATAATCCCCTTTAAAAAAAAAAAAAAAAAAAAAAAAAGGCTAGTTTATTTAAGAAATACTATTTTTCCTAATCTTCGTAATCACTACTCAAAGAGGCATCATCCAATTAACTCTTTTAGCACCACCCAACCCGGCTCATTGTACCCTTCAATTAGCCCATCTCCGCTGACAAAATACAATTACCTCTAGTTTTAAGAAAACGTATTCCAATTATATGTCCAAACATTCAAAGAGCTACATGGCAAATTTGACCTTACAAATAAAGTATGTATGCATGTTATTCAGGTACATCATTTTTCTGTGATGTGTTTTCTAGTTTATTGATCTTATCATATTATTTATTAGTTTAATAAGAGGCCTAACTCATATAAGGTAAATAAGTATCAAAATTTGTTACTTATTGACAGTCACATAGATCAACATCAGTGCCAATGTTTGGGGCATGGGATGAAAAGGACCCAAAATCTGGAGAAGGTTTTACAGTCATCTTCCAGAAAGTCAAAGAGGAAAAACACATTGCAGCCACCAAGTTCCCACCAATTCCTCAGCAGCCTTCATATAATTCAAACATTCCACAAAATGATACCACAAGCACCAAGGTATGAATCCCTTTTTCACATTTTTCAGTTCGTTTTAGTAGTTAGGTTATAATTATAAACTTGTGCATTAGAAAATGGATGACTTGAATGATAATATGATAACTGATCTAACAGGTAAACAAAACAAATAAATGGTAGAATAGAAATGAATCAAATGGGTCGGATATTTTATCATACAATGATACAGTTACATATTCTTATCAGATTTACTGTAATGCATTAGCTATCTATGAAATTCAATAAATTAATAAAAGGTAACATGTCAGCCAAACCCGACCAGCTTAAGCCCAATTTAAAAATAAAATAAAAAATAAGAAAAAAAAAAACAATTAAAATTGTGCTTTAATTAGTTTTCTCGACCCGTGTGAC
This sequence comes from Artemisia annua, assembly GCA_014162995.1. Classification (NCBI taxonomy): domain Eukaryota; kingdom Viridiplantae; phylum Streptophyta; class Magnoliopsida; order Asterales; family Asteraceae; genus Artemisia; species Artemisia annua. The sequence continues at coordinate 41,137 of LBNU01013322.1, forward strand.
CCATTTACTGCAACATAATTTTCATGGGACACAAGATCACGTCTACAAGTAATATTGTCAAATAGTAGCATCTCTAAACATTTACTTTGAATAGGTGCTTAAGATAGTCCTTATCTGATATGTAAACTTATGATCATGCAGAAATGGTGCTGCTTGTTCTAGAATGAACTTGAAGTGAAGGGATTGCGGCTCAACATGGGGTTAATTATAAAGAATATAGGCATAATCTTATTGCTGAATTCGGTATCTGTAATTGTGAACTTATGTCAAAGTTTCAAAATATATTCAAGTTACCTTTATTTTCGGTTATCATATTTACCAAACTAGTTATAATATCTGTGCACGCACGGGGTTTTGACATGAATTTTTTTTTATCATGTATTAATCTCAAATATATTGTTCAACCTCCTAAAAAAACAGGGGGGGACCCCGGTGTGAGCATGTATAAGGTAGTTCAAACCCCATGGCACTACAAGCAAAAGGACCTTTGGGGACAAGGAATTTTTTTGTGACGACATAGTCGTCACCAAATTTAGAGGGCCCCAACATTCTCACTCTTTTTCAACACCAGATTCTAGTCAACAACTGAAAGTGGGCTCTACGCAAATTGGTGACGACAATGTCGTCACCACATTTTTTTCACACACTTTTGGTTATTTAATATTTATCAAAATACTACCTCCGTCCCATATTTATAGTCCATCTTTCCTTTTTCGGTTGTCCCAAATTAATTGTCCACTTCCATAAATAGATAGGGAATATAAATCAAGTTTACTATATTACCCTCACTTGTAGTTATTATTACAAACTTTAAAGAAGTTGAAAATTAATTATTTAAGGGTAAAACTGTCTTTGTGCAAAAAGTAAGAAAGAGAAAGCTGTAATGATGATGCTTTTCTAAAACTGGGTGTTTTTTGTCTGTGGACAATAATTTTTGGACGGATGGAGTAGTAAATAACAAGTTTAGTGACGCCATTGTCGTCACCAAATAGTTATGCAAATTTAATTATTATTATTATTTTATTAAAAATACTTTTTAAAAACAATAAATAACTATTTTTAAAATAAACTTTTTAATAAATAAGTATATCCTTTTAAAAATAATAACTAACGATTTTTTAAATAAAGTTCTTTGATAAAAAGATTTAGTGACGAGATAGTCGTCACCAATTTATTATCCAAATTTAATCATATTTATTTTATTAAAAAAATTAAAAATAATAAATAATGATTTTTAAAGTAAATTTTTTTTTATAAATATATTTCGTGACGACATTGTCGTCACCAAATTATTACCAAAGTTAATTATTTCTATTTATTAAAAATACTTTTCAAAAATAAGTTTAGTGACATCACCAAATTTTTATAATTCGCCAGGACAATTTTGGTCAAATTTGACTTCCCCCACATTTAAATAATAGCGAATAATTGGGCGGGATTTTTTTTCCTGCAAACGTGCTTTCGATGACATGTCGTCGGTACAGTAGTTGACCAAAAGTTTGACCATGATTAGCGCTAACAACTATAATTGTGATTCTCCCCCCACGACATGTTGTCGGGACCATTTTTGGTCAATTTGACTTTCCCTCACCTCTAAATAATAGCGAATAATTGGGCGGGATTTTTTCCCGCCCACATTTTCCCGACGACAAAACATTATTATAACTTTATCCCGCCAATTGTTTCGTTCGAGTCCCTAAACGTGTCTGAGAACTCCTACTAGAAACAGTGTTCTCCATGGATTAGTCAACTAAATGGTTAGAAACCATGGTTAACAAAATAAAATAATAAAATAAAAATAAAAATAATAAATTACGTAGTAGTTTTGTTTTCATATCTTATTATTTTCTACCTTTAATTTTATGTTTTTGTTATTAACGTTATTTTTTTGTGGGGAATATCTCTTTTGTTGAAGTTTTTGATATGATGATAGATTGTATGATGCGCGTTGAAGATGAACAATATCGTGTTTGGAAAGCAAGGATTTTATGTTTCTTAACTATCACCAAATAATACATGACAAATATAACTCATTTCAGTAGCAGTTTGAGAATGGTGAAGATAAAGTGTTTTGAGTGAAGAGAGGGCTCTAAAATATGATATAATGCTCTTGTCAGAATTGCCTCTTATAAGAATTATATTCTCCAGCCTTTTCAATCTCGATAAGATCTTGTAATCTGAATAAAGGAAAAACAATATTACAAAGTCACCATATGGATTTCTTTATAATGTTGTGCTTATGGAATACTTATTAGCTGAGAACTTCAATTCAAACAACTCAGGAAAATTAAAACATACACAATATGCACAAAACACATAATGTTAATGAGTGACGTAAAATTTACCACATCAACAGGTTACTTGCCCCAGCCTCAAGGATGATAACCAGTGATAGTCTCAAGTGGCGTAGAAGCATCGAGTCCCACGATTTTCAAAAAAGGGATAAGAAGGCGTCATTATTTATAAGACTAAATTATTAAGTAGAGGTAAAAAGACCAAATTAAAACCTATCTTTCTTTTTTCTTTTCTTTTTTTCTTTTTTCTTTAATTAAAATAAATAAATAAAAAATAAAAAAATAACATGCTAGTTACCCTTTGAGGCCTTTCTAATATTGGGGTGTTTGGATACAAATGAGCTCAAAAGCTTGTACATTTTCTAAACGATCCATTTGAGAAGCTTATGCTTAATATCTTATTTCTCCTTCAAAAAAGTTATAAGCTACTGGAAATAAAGTGCTTGCTAGCTTTTTGAAAACACAATAAGCTATTAACCCCTAAAAAGGTTACAAAAACACCCCCCTTTAAAAGAAACACTAATACAAAAACACAAATTTTGATTAACATAAGTAGGATAACAAAGATAAGTACAACAGTCATCTGTGTTAATATAAGCATCGGAGGGAGACGGGTAGGGACTGCACAACTAAATAGGTAAAATTTTTGACCTTAATAGATTTTCGATAATGAACCTTTAATGTATAAATGAGAGTATCAGAATCTCAAAGTTCATCCTGACCAATTAAAGCCATTATCATATCCTCCAGAATCCAGCATTCCAACCATCCCATCCAGTAATTATAATTGTTTGAGTTGTTTCAGAATCACTTATATGATCATTGGCATATATATTTAGGTAAACATTAAATTGACATCATTGTTTATACAAACATCACTGTTGTTAAATTGGGGTTGGAAGGCTCATCCTGATATCATAGTTGCAAGATATTTATTCTTGAATAGATATGCTTATATCCCAAATAGAAAATATTGAAATTGAAACATATTGTATGTTGTGTTCTATCCATATAGATATATTGATTTTTTTTTAACACACATATAGATATATTGATTAAATCTTAATAAAACTTCCTTCTGGAACATGCCAATACCATGTACCTTGCGGCATAGGCTGAGATAAGCATAATGCAATTTAGCCATTTTCATACGTTTAATAGACGCAAACACGTTCTATAAACTAAAATTTAAGCATAATAGAAAACGAATGTGATATCATAGTTACCAAAAGAATAAACAAAAGTGCCAATTCAGAACATGCACATAATTTGGGAGTCGTAACTGTTGGGATATCAGACTTCACAGGTTGTTATTGATATGATTGGAACAAGGTTTTGGGACGTTTTGGGACAGAAAAACTTGTTACAGAATAACGTACAGAAACTTTTATTAACTTTCAACTTATGTTTGTTTTACAGAACCAAACCTATTTATAATACATGAATCGGTGCCTTGTTACAACGTGACTATTGGAGAAGAGACATACCGATTCAATAACAGTCGTGACCCTAGAAACGGTTTATACCGTTATCCTATGACCCAGCCCAATACAAACTTTACATAATGACACCCTAAACTTACACTAATTACATACTATACTTTCTAATATGACCCATTTAACCCAAAGTTTAGGTTAACAATCAACACTCCCCCTTAAACTAAACTTTGGTTTAAGGTAAGTCTCCATCTTGCTCTTCACAACAATATTGGTTCTTCGTCCTCTGAGATGAGAAACGCTTCTTGCTCTTTGTCTTTCCATTTCGTGCATTCTTTTGCAATGTGACCTATTTCACCACATCCAAAGCATCGATACTTCTTCTTGTCTTGATCTTCATGCACCGTGCCTTTTCCACGTCCTTTTCCATGTCCTTGATCACCACGTCTTCTTCCATTATGCCAGTTTCCAATTTTGTTTGAACTTGCTATTAGTAGTTTGCTCAGATCGTTCTCTTCTGGTTCAGCATCTTTAATTCGTTCTTCAAATGCTGTTATTCTTCCAACGGCTTCTTCAAATGGCATGGTATCTATTTCTGAGTATTGTTCAATGGTGGCTACAATCGGTAGAAACTTCTTTGGAACCGAGTTGAGTAACTTTCTCACAATTATCTTATCCTCAAGGGTAGTGCCAAGGCTTGCAAATTTGGCTTTTATACTGCCCAACTTTCCTGAGAAGTCTTTCACACTTTCGTTTTCTTTCATCTTCAAAGTTTCTAACTCACTTCTTAGCGTTTGTAGCCGTGCTTTCTGGACTAGGTCTGCACCAAGGTATCGTACTTTCACTGAATTCCATACTTCCTTTGCAGTTTCGTATTGTGCAACTTGCATCAAGATATCCTGTGGTAGTGTCTGGAATATCATGGCTTTCGTTGTATGCATCTTCTTTTCATCTGTTGCACTACTTCCTTCTTTCGGGTTGATCGTCTCCCAAAGCCCATACGCTTTTAATATTGTTTCCATCAATACTGCCCATGTTGTGTAATTGGAATCCGTCAACTGTACGCATTTAAGTGCTATATTTTCTTGAACTTTAGACATGCTGCTTCCTTCTTTTTCGTTCGTCATGCTTTCTTCCTTTCTTTCTTCTTTCTTGCTTCGACGTGCTTTCGCCTTTCTTGCCTTCTTTCTTCCTATCTTTCTTTCTTTCTGGTACGTGCTTACTTACGTATCTTTTTCGTTCAAGCGTGCTTACTTACGCTTTCTTTCTTGTAAACGTGCTTACTTACGTTTACTTTGTTACTCGCGTGCTTACTTACGTGTTCTTTAAACAAGCGTGCTTACTTACGCCTTCGTTCTTATAAGCGTGCTTACTTACGCTTATTCTTTCTTACTTCTTACTTTGTGAACCACAAGGGTTCGGATTCTTAATTCTAGTTTTGTAGTTTATTAATCTAAAAAAAATGTTTAAAAAAAAAAAAAAAAAAAAAAAAACACTTAATCTTTACTTCAAACATAGAGTTGGTTTCTACTTACTTGACTTGGAAACACTAAGGTTCTAACAAAACTTAAGTTTCTTTCTTACTTTCTTACTATGCCTTCATTATTTTGGGATTTATATATATATTATAAGCTAGTACTCACAAAAAAAAAATAAATAAAAATATATATATATATTATATATATATATATACATATATATAGGGTGGGGGGTTATTCTAAAAAGTCCCTTATATATAGAAACGTTAGGAAGGATTGTGGGAGTGACAATGTGTCCCCCCCATGGGCCACCATCATATGACACATCATATGACACGTGTCAACCCCAGCCCACCCACCACCCCCCCCCGCCCCCCCTGCCGAAAAAATTTTTTTTCCCGCAAAAAAAAATTTTTTTTGGGGCAATAAAAATTTTTTTTTCCCGCCAAACTTATTTTACTGCATCACACCTGTTAATAAATTTACTGCATCACGATTATAAAGTTACTGCACTCATGTTTACTGCATCCACAATTATGATTTACTGGCATCATGGTTATGCATTCATGGTTATAACGGGTTATGCATCGATAGTTAACAAGGAACTGCCATCATCCCTAAGTTTTCTGCATCTTATGTGTAACTGAAACACGGTTACTACATTCATGGTTATAAAGCTTATTACTGCAACATCATAAAGGTTTTCATGCATATACATGTATGTAACTGCATCCAATTAAAATAGATTCTTTTATAAGTTTTTGTGCATTTTAATTAATAAGTTACTCATCAATAAGTTAATAGTTCAGTGCATCAACTATCCGCTGCAGTAAGGCTTATAAACCTTAATGCAGCTAAATTTATAATGTGATGCCAGTAACTTTAATAACTGTGATGCAGTAAGATTTTATAACTGTGATGCACTAAAATTTTGGCGGGAAATTTTTTGGCGGGAAAAAAAAAAATTTTTGGCCCAAAAAAAATTTTTTTTGGCGGGAAAAATCTTTTTTTTGCCGGGAAGAAAAATTTTTTGCGGGGTGGGGGGTGGGGTGGGGGTGACACATGTCATATGCTGTGTCATATGATGGGAAGGGGTGACACATGTCACTCCTCACAATCCTTCTACACTTTTTATTATAAGGGCTGTTTTATTTTAACCCATAGCCTATATATATACGTATAATATATAGATCATTATACTATATATATACTATATATATATAAATATATAATATATATATTATATATATATATATATAAAGTATAATATAAATATAAGTATCGTTATAGGATATTATACTATATACAGTATATAATTAATAACGATATAATATATATTTAATAATAAACCATATGTAAAAAAATAAAGAAATATAAGGTATAATTAATATATATAATATATATATATATATATACATGATGTATGTTTATATATGTATAAATATATATATATATAATAATATATATATATAGTATAATAATATAATATATATATATAATAAGTATACGTATATAAGTATATAAAATATATATATAGCTAATATATATATATATATATACTAATATACTCACTATTATATATAATACATTTTTATATAATAAAAAAAAAATATATGTATATAAATATATACTATAATAATAATATATAATAAATAAGTGAAAGAAAAAATAAATAATACTTTTAAAAATATTTTCCCTACACTTCAGTTCCAGACTCTGGTTTTTTTTCCTTTTTTCTTCCCACATAACTTTTCTTTATAAGACATAATAAATAAGAAAATAGAAAAAAAAAAAACAAGAGAAAAAAATCCCGTGAATAACGCAAATTGACTACTTGTGTTATTTTTTCGCTCCTTCAAATCCCAAGTTGCTGGTGTGGATCAGAAGAATAAAACGTGTCCTGCTTTCTTACTTCTTCAATCGATGTTTGATGTCTTCCTTGATTTGGGTAATAAAACACAATCGGTATAATATAATAGAATAATATAATAGATTCAGACTTAGAAATATCTTACTTCTCCAATGAAAGAAGGAGATAAAAATCCTTCTTTCTTCTTTCCTTCTTACTGATTGATTCCCGAATGCGTTCTCCCGCTCTTGAATACACAATTGTATGGGATATCAGACTTCCCAGAGATATAGATATAATGATATGATTGGAAGCAAGGTTTTGGGCAGAAAAACTTGATAGAATACGTCAGAAACATTTATATTACTTTCAACTTATGTATTGATTTACGACACCTTTTATAACATGATTGGTGCCCTTAGATTAACTGATATATGGAAAGAGACATACCGATTAAATAGTCGTGACCCTAGAAACGGTTTATACCGTTATCCTTGACACAGCCAATACAAACTTTACATAATGACACCCTAAACTTACACTAATTACATACTATACTTTTTAATATGACCCATTTAACCCAAAGTTTAGGTTAACAATCAACAGTAATAAATTCAAAAAAGCAAATTACTTAATTTTCCATGATCTTGAATGTGACAGTCAAAAATCTAACTATTAGATGTTACATGTGTAAATAACTGCCACAATATAAACAAAGTCCACAATTCACTTGGACCAAATATAAGATATATCATGATATCCTAACACTGATTCAGGTGGCAACTTTTTCGACTATTTATAGTGTTTAGATGCCAAATAGAGTATAACAGTCTCCTAATAAGGTAAAAGGAGTAAATCATGTTTTGTAACATGAAGCCCAACCAACAAGGGTTTCTAACTGTGAGGGGTTGACCCATTATCCAAATCCAACCCGACCATTTTTGACACAATACCACCTACTCAAGGCTGACAGCTATGCTAGATTCAGAATGGAAATAACATGGTCTTGCAATTGGAAGAAAACACTGATTCATGTACTTGGTTGGGTTAATCAGTAATAGGATATACATGTAGCATATGCTAAAGCCGTTCAAAAAAAAAAAGTAGCATATGCTAATATTGACTTTATATTCACACTCACATATTCACAAAACAATCTAATAAAAGAGTAATCTACTTTAACAAAAGGCGAAATCCAAATTATAAAGGCAAACTGAATACAATAAAGTTTTTATTTGAATATTCATACCTTCACCTTTCTGGGATAGCCCGAACACGAGAGATTGCTCTAGTATTTTTGTTCAATTTTGGCATCACATCTCTAAATCCAAACACCCCGGCCCATTTCATTTATACATATTATCTTTGGCATCATTTGAACAACAACTGAACATGGCGAATGGTTTCATACTTTTAGACCACGATGTAGAGGAGCCAGCACAATTTGGAACAACGGGTCATTTCATGTTATTATTTTAATAATTGGTCAAAGGCGTTTGATGGTAAATACTTCAATGATAACAGACTACTTTTCGGAACTGTACAACACCATATGTGCTTTTTTTCCTGATGGCATAAGGTGGTGTTTGTTTTTTAAGAGGATTTGAATCTGAATCTAAACCACACATCTGAATCTGAATCTGAGGCGTAAATGTCTGAATCTGACCGCATCTGGATGGGAAAAAAAAACTCATGTTTGAACCGCACATTTGCTTGCTCGTACTAAATTTTTTTTTTTTGGTTATTTTTCTATCAACAAGAGGCATTAAGACACCCCTCCCGAGTCTAGACCATTAAGATCTTACTGTCTCTGACCGCGTCTGAAGGGGAAAAAAAAACAAACGGTCTGAACGGCCAAAATGTTTGACCGCGTCTGAACGGTTCAGATTCAGAGGCTGTTAAGAGCCTCTTTTTAAAAAACAAACACAACCTAAAAGTTGCCTGTTTGTTGCCGCTCAAAAATAAAAGTTGCATGTTTGTGTTGCACTCTTATTTTGCTATAAAGTTACCAATCATGTATCGATTTCTATTGTGATTTACGAATACTAACCTCACAAACCATAAATAGTTTTTGTAGCATCCTGAGCTTCTCCTTTCGAATTCTCATTATCCATAATCTTGTTTAAACCCACACGGCCACATTACAAACGGCAACATTAACATCTTTATTGGAATTAACATCATTCCCCTAGAGAGAGAAGGGGAAAAAAAGGCAAATTGGAATCAAATGCGTATTTGGCATTGCACCGGTCTCCTGTTTGGGTATGAAACTGACTTCGACATTTACTCTTTAGGGGTCAAATATTCAGGTCATAACTAACTACAACAAAGATTATTGGGGTTTGTTAAACCGGACGAACACGAACAGAGCTTTGTTCATGTTCGTTTGTTGAATTTTTGTGCTTACATACAGTAGGCAGAGTCAACTTTGCAGTAAATAAGCCTTTATCACCTATATGTTGTGATCATTAGCTGCAAAACCTTAGCCCATTTTCTTTTGTTGATTAGATACATGTTGCTCATACATGAGATAAACATATTTTTACTTGAATAGTGAAACAAAATATCTAAAACCATAATTATTTATATCGTATACCACTTATCACAAACCAAATTCTTCCTAAATTACACTCCTTCCAACGGGTCATGAAAAGACCCGCTTGTTTTGTCTCACTGTTTTTCTTATCCAGGTTTCGAAAACTTTCTGTTCAAATGTGTTATGCGTTTATTTGGTTGAATTGTAGGTATTTTTCCTCCACCATAGTATACTTTATATCCTGATACTAAAGATGAAAGATGACTTCTTTAATCGGTCTCACAAATACATTAGCTGCTATAGAGGTTATATTCGAGCAGTGCTATATGCAAAAGGTGCATAGTGTTATATAATACTATACATGTGTTTAGATATTTGTTTTAAGGGTGTTTGTCTACTGATAATACATGAGATGAGAAGTTTTTTAAGGGTGTTTGTCTACTGATAATACATGAGATGAGAAGTTTTAGCGTTGGATTTCAGATGACGATAACACGACAACACGTCCTATTTAGTAACCATATTAGGAAACATTGTTGTTAAAGCAATTAGCCTTGCAACCATAAATATGCAAACCTGGTAAAAATATCAGAATGTCACGCTTGAAACTAAGGCCATCAAGCATAAACGGACATAGACCTTCTGCTTCAACACTTTACTTTATTATTGTTGTTGTTGTTGTTGTTGTTGTTGTTGTTGTTGTTGTTGTTGTTGTTGTTGTTGTTGTTGTTATGACTGCATATTACATTTTTATTCACATTACAATTAATTTAGATTACATTACAATTCATTTGACAAATCACAATTTATTCACATCACAATTCATTCAAATTACATTACAATTCTCTTGATAGATTACATTTCAAAAACATTTTGCCGTCCCCAATGTCTATTAATATTCAAAACAATATTACTCCTAAATGAATATTTTTTTTATATTGGCATGATTTATTTCAATCCACAATATGGCGTATATTTAATAAGAAAAAATATTTTTAGATTCTCAAACTTCTTGTTTTGTATGCAGGTATTATTTTGCTTCTATCGTGAAACATGTGAATATAAAATATCATGTGGTCATAAATAATTATCATATAGACTTCTCTAACAACAGCATGGAAGATTGGAAGATTCCTTGCATTTTCGACGTGTTAAACACGTACATTCATTGCCTTGGCATTTCGGAGGAGTAGTGCGAGGTTTTTATGAACTGATCAATCTTACAAAAATACAGTCCATCCGATTAACTTAGGCATATAAATCGCAGCAAGCCTAGCTTTAGGTATATCAATTAACCCTAAAGGCCTTAATGTTAAACCCAATTACGAGAATGAACCTTATAGTGAGTGGTGTTACGGGAATGAACCTTTTTTTACATGGTTTACCAAAGTGACCAAAATATGTCACAATCAACCTTTTCACTTTTCATTCACCATATCATCGCCCCAAATCAATAAGATTCGCCCAAAGTAAAGTTGTATATTTGCAGTGAGTGAATATTTTTGCAGTAAAGTTGTATATTCCCCCAAAGTAAAGTTGTATATTTGCTTTGAGTGAATATTGATCAAGCTTTTAAGCTAAAACAGTGTGGAGAAACTTTGACTTCAATTTGCAGGCCTAGAAACAAAACACACACACTTACTTTGAGAAAATTGATATTTTTAGTTTCCCAAAAAGAAAAAAGAAAAAAAGAAACTAGCCGTCTCTCTCATTCTTCTTCTTATTCCACGTTTCTTCTTCTTCAATTACTTCGATTCAAACCACCCACCCTAGAAATAATCAAATGATTTGTGGTTCCGGGTTTACACATAAATCAAATTTATTTTAAAATTTTGGTTTACTATATGAACATATAAGAATTTACCCGTGAAAATTGTTATATAATTACAACTAATAAATATGCATGAGTTTGTCATTATGTATTAATATCTATTAATATTTTGTACAAAATTATATTGGTTGAAAGATTTAATTTTGTTTAGCTACCATAGATATTGAGGTTGAGGTTGATGTTGTTGTTGTTGTTGTTTAACTTTAACTATTGATATCATGTTGTACAAAATGCGTGAGTGTAGTAGCACCTAATGAGCGTTGATGAAGTTAAATATACTCCGTAAAGTTTTTTAAAAATGTTTTTCCGGATATCCATATATAAACTTTAAATAATAATTACATGAGTCGTTGTTAACAATTTATCTGTTAAAGACGCGCTTTCACAAATGCAGGAGCTTATAAAAGAAAATTCAATTAATAAAGATTGGATTTCCATTGGTGGTCTAACTGAACTGCTCGTTAACATCCTCCCAAGATTGCATAACCAGCAAGTGAAGACAGAAGTGTTAGTTACCTTAAAGAATGTCGTTGAAGGACATGCAAGAAACAAGGTCATACAGTGTTCCTTCTCTTACAAATATAACTAAATTAACAATAAGAAAATGTTCTCGGCCTAATGTTTTTTTTTTTTTTTTTTTTTTTTATTTTTTTTTTCTCATTTTATAGGATCTCTTGGTTGAGAACAGGGGATTTTGTCACATTGTCCCTTGCTTAAGGTGTGCATCAAGTCTATTAAAAGCTGCATTGGATTTGATATACATGAACTAGTGCTTGGGGAGTCCAGCAGAAATATGGATTATACCAAAAACGGACGAAAACGTAAGAAAAACGGATGAAAATGGAAGAAAACGGATGAAAAACGTAAGAAAAACGGACGAAAACGTAAGAAAAACGGACGAAAACCAAAGAAAAACGGACGAAAACGGAAGAAAAACGGACGAAAATGGAAGAAAAACGGACGAAAACGTAAGAAAAATGGACTAAAGCATAATAAAAACGGACGAAAGCGGATGAAAAACGGATGAAAACGAAAAAAACTTTCTAATTTCGAATTTCCGTTAAAGGACTAACGGTCGTTAGTATAAGGACTAACGATGCAAATTTATGTGAGGAACACAAGGGTATTTTAGTCGGTTAACTAAATCAGCAGGTCATATTTACTATATCGTCGCAAATTAGCCGGTTTCAATGACTATATTAGTAATAAAATAAGTTTGTTACCTAGATTTGAAAATTTGTGAAAGTACGTTGCTAATATATGGCTTTTACCCTATAAAATATCATGTATAAATAATTATCATATAGACTTCTCTAACAACAGCATGGAAGATTGGAAGATTCCTTGCATTTTCGACGTGTTAAACACGCACATTCATTGCCTTGGCATTTCGGAGGAGTAGTGCGAGGTTTTTATGAACTGATCAATCTTACAAAAATACAGTCCATCCGATTAACTTAGGCATATAAATCGCAACAAGCCTAGCTTTAGGTATATCAATTAACCCTAAAGGCCTTAATGTTAAACTCAATTACGAGAATGAACCTTATAGTGAGTGGTGTTACGGGAATGAACCTTTTTTTACATGGTTTACCAAAGTGACCAAAATATGTCACAATCAACCTTTTCACTTTTCATTCACCATATCATCGCCCCAAATCAATAAGATTCGCCCAAAGTAAAGTTGTATATTTGCAGTGAGTGAATATTTTTGCAGTAAAGTTGTATATTCGCCCAAAGTAAAGTTGTATATTTGCTTTGAGTGAATATTGATCAAGCTTTTAAGCTAAAACAGTGTGGAGAAACTTTGACTTCAATTTGCAGGCCTAGAAACAAAACACACACACTTACTTTGAGAAAATTGATATTTTTAGTTTCCGAAAAAGAAAAAAAGAAACTAGCCGTCTCTCTCATTCTTCTTCTTATTCCACGTTTCTTCTTCTTCAATTACTTCGATTCAAACCACCCACCCTAGAAATAATCAAAGGATTTGTGGTTCCGGGTTTACACATAAATCAAATTTATTTTAAAATTTTGGTTTACTATATGAACATATAAGAATTTACCCGTGAAAATTGTTATATAATTACAACTAATAAATATGCATGAGTTTGTCATTATGTATTAATATCTATTAATATTTTGTACAAAATTATATTGGTTGAAAGATTTAATTTTGTTTAGCTACCATAGATATTGAGGTTGAGGTTGATGTTGTTGTTGTTGTTGTTTAACTTTAACTATTGATATCATGTTGTACAAAATGCGCGAGTGTAGTAGCACCTAATGAGCGTTGATGAAGTTAAATATACTCCGTAAAGTTTTTTAAAAATGTTTTTCCGGATATCCATATATAAACTTTAAATAATAATTGCATGAGTCGTTGTTAACAATTTATCTGTTAAAGACGCGCTTTCACAAATGCAGGAGCTTATAAAAGAAAATTCAATTAATAAAGATTGGATTTCCATTGGTGGTCTAACTGAACTGCTCGTTAACATCCTCCCAAGATTGCATAACCAGCAAGTGAAGACAGAAGTGTTAGTTACCTTAAAGAATGTCGTTGAAGGACATGCAAGAAACAAGGTCATACAGTGTTCCTTCTCTTACAAATATAACTAAATTAACAATAAGAAAATGTTCTCGGCCTAATGTTTTTTTTTTTTTATTTTTTTTTTTATTTTTTTTTTCTCATTTTATAGGATCTCTTGGTTGAGAACAGGGGATTTTGTCACATTGTCCCTTGCTTAAGGTGTGCATCAAGTCTATTAAAAGCTGCATTGGATTTGATACATGAACTAGTGCTTGGGGAGTCCAGCAGAAATATGGATTATACCAAAGAGCTATCACAGCAATGTAATCCAGTTTCTTTTCTTGTTACCATCCTAAAAGTTTCAGAGGTTTCATTAGCTGAGAAAGCTCAAGATATCTTGCAGAAACTCATAGATATTGATGAAGAAACCGTTATTATTGCTGCCAAAGAGGAATGGTATGAACCTTTTGTTGATCGGATTGTTCAAGGTTAGAAAACATTCAACAAAAAGAGTAAAACTTTATTTCATTTTTATCTTTCTGCTTATAACTGACATTGCACGATTATCTCCAAGGTGAACAATCAACAAGATTAGCAATGCTGAAAGGGATTATTAATTTGGAACTTGATGAACATAACACATAGCTGCTATGTGAGCTAGGGTTGATTCTACCCTTGCTCGAAATGGCCTCCGCTGATCTTGAAGCTAAGGAATTGTCATTATCTATGCTTGCAAAGCTATTGACATGCTCTGAGAACAAAAAGCTTTTCACGTCTGCTGGTGCAGTTCCTCTGATAGTGGACTTGATGTATTCTTCCCATTTGCTATCACCTATTCTCGCCAGATGCTCGGAAATCCTTGAAAAGCTATCTTCTAATGGTGATGGGATCAGGTTCTTTGTTGATGTGAATGGAGCCCAACTCAACCTCGAGTCTTTAGTCCAGAACTTGTTGGCTTTTATACAAGATTCCCGATTACCCTACACTGTGTTGAGGCCAGTTTTACGTGTTCTCTTAAAAATATGTGAGTCTGAAGCAGGACTCGTGAAGACAGCGGTTCTTACTGCTAGTGGTGTTTCTCTTGTATTAAATCTTCTTGATCATATAGATAGTGAAACACGTGAAGCTGCTATCAACCTTCTTTTCTTGTTTTCCAATCACGAACCACAAGGAGTGGCAGAGTTCCTACTCAAACCAAGAAGATTAGAAGCTTTTGTTGGTCTTCTAGAAAGTTCCAACAAAAATGATGTACAAAAGGCTGCCGTTGGTTTATTAGCAAACCTTCCAAAATCAGAAGTTATACTCACACGGAAATTAATCGAGTTAGAAGGCCTTAAAGCCATTATCGACATACTGGAATCGGGAAACTCAGAAGCGAAAGAAAATGCTTTGAGTGCTCTTTTTAGGTTCACTGATCCAACCAATATCGAGGCTCAGAAAATAGTTGTCCAACTCGGGACCTACAATTTACTAGTGGATTTTCTCAAAAATGGTTCAGTGACAGCAAAGGCAAGAGCAGCTGCTCTTATTGGTGATCTTTCTATGTGCAGTTCTGAACTTGCCATGACATCAAAAACAAGTAACTGGTGGTGCTCGTGTTTTGGTCACACCCATGTCACCAAGTGTCCCGCTCATGGAGGTATATGCAGCGTAAATGGTACATTTTGTCTTTTGGAGGCGAAAGCATTTCCCGAGCTAGTCAAATTATTACATGGTGAAGTTCACGCCACAACATATGAAGCAATCCAAACGCTCTCGACTCTGGTAGAAAAAGAGTCACCTCGTAAAGGTGCACATGTTTTGCACGAGAGCGGGGCAGTGGTTCCGATATTAGAAGTTTTGAATTGGGGTTCAGAGTCGTTAAAAGTGGAGGCTTTAGAGGGGTTAGAGAAAGTTTTCATGCTGACCGAAATGGTTGACTGGTATGGGGCAACAGCTAGAGTACCTCTTGTGCGCTTAACTGGAGGTAGCATTCATGAAGATGGACATCTTCACCGGAAGGCAGCTAAAGTTCTGTTGCTCATTGAACGCCATTCACGTCGATCAATGTCACTTGTTAATGGATTTACTGGGTAAGGATCCAATTCTTTTTTTTAAGGTCGTATACACGTATACATAGGAAATATCTGATACTTATAGAGACTAATGGAGTTATACTCTTCATGAGGTAATTACTTGCTCATGTTATCATTTGATTCCCCATACTTCGCTTAAGTGGGATTAAGTATTTTGTTGTTGTTATCCTTTTGATTAATATAAAGGGAATTGCTAAACACCGCCCACTTGGCAATGTTTAAGCCACATTAAATAATCTGTTTCTTCCATGTTTAAAGTAATTATGCATTTAATGCACAATAAATGAACATAAAAATTAACTTAAATATATAACATTTTTCATTTAACAAAGACCAAATTTCCTTTAATATTCATCTTAAGCATTGTCCAGTGGGCATTGTTTAGCAAGACCCTAATATGAAATATACATATATGATTATAGAAGGAAAAAAGTTGGTACTTTATTTTATTTTTACTTTAAGAGTATATTCTTTTCAATCTCTAAATATTGGTAATGATCAATCATATGATTATACCCACATGGCCATGTGATCATTATACCTGTAAGAGGACAAGGGCTCGTAAGTGCCTATAACATTTTATATGCAGCTAACGTTGGCTTTTACCCTATAACACAATTTTATAACTGGCGCAAGATACGGAGACGAATTTTGTTAATCTTAATCCAAAGGTTGACAACGAGAATAAAATTTTCAAGGAATAAAACCCTAACAAGAAAATACCTCTTATTTAACACAAGTTTATTAATAAAACTTGATAAAACAAGGATAAAACTTAATCCAAAGGTTGACAACGAGGATAAAACTTCCAGAAAATAAAATCCTAACAAGAGAATACCTCTTATTAAACACAAGTTTATTCATAAAATACAAAATATTTTACAATGAGAATAAGCTCTATATTCATACGAAAAAGGTAGATTTGAGAGAAAGTTATCTTTCTTCCCAAGACTCCTAATTAAACTAAAAAATGTCCTAAATAATAAAAGCACAAACTACATTTGTAGCCTCTACAGCGTAACAACTTGAAATCTGAAAACTAATCTCTATATAAGAACTCTACGGCGTAATAAGATTCAAGTGTTACGCCTAGCTAAAATTAAGAATCAAAAATTTGCTATTCGAAACTTCTACGAAACCCTCACATTTTGTCCTTATTAATCTTCCTCACTTGAAAAAAAAAAAACTCGACTTCGCGTTCTCATGTGTAATTTGCTCATGGGGTAGACATTTAATCTTCGATTAATTCGAACGCTTTTAATCTTGACACATTTTCCACACTCCTACAAATCAATATATGAACCGGATTTTCGGGTCTTAACCTTATTTTCTTTAATTCTTCATACTTTTCACATGTTTTCCGCACTCCCAATGATTCACAAACGAACCCTTGGATATATTCCCCCTCATAATTCTCCCTCTCTTGAAAAGAACTCGTCTACAAGTTCTCATGATAGATAGCTTGAGTTAACGAGGCTTGAAAAACTTCAAATATCTTCAAATCATTAACCGGGACCCTTAATTTCTTTTCTATCACCATTAGAAAAAAAATTAGGTTTTTGATTTGAACATTCATGTGTAGATGACTCCTCCCAAACTAACCAGTCAACCAGGTGTGGTCAACTAAGTCAAATGAGGGAGAGAGTGATCAATTAATGATCCGGTGTAAGCACAGTGTTCTCACGGGTCGTTATATCCCGACGAGATTGAAATTGTATTTGGAAAAACGTTTATGGAAGAGTGATTGAGGAATAGTAACCAGATAATGATTTGGATTGATTTTTACACTAATGATTGCTTGGAATGATAATGAAACAGTATTAACAAACACAGATTTACAATTAACCTTAAAAATCTAAATGCGAGCTGAAAAAGTGAAAATATGCAAAATTAAACTACAGGGGGTGAAAATGCAACTTTTACAAACTTAAAATAAAAAGAAAAATAATTTTTTGATTATTTTAATATTTAAATATTAATTAATTAATAAAACTATTTAAAAACTTAATTAAAACTAATTTATAACAAATCTAAAAAGGATTAATATTACAAATTACACTAAAAATTTGCAAAATTAATTTATAAAAATCTAAAATGACTTAAAAGAAATATAAAAATTAAAAATAACTATTTTTGTCTTTTTGTGGGTCTTTTACAAATTAAAAACTTAATTAATATTTAAAGTCTAATTAAACTATTTAAAAGGAGAAAATTAGAAAATGAAAAGAGAGAATTACAAAAATAATTTTTACAGATTCTAATTAAGATTACAAAACTAGAAAAATTATAAAAATGAAAATTATATTAAATTCTAACAACTATGCTAATTTCTTTTTGGTTTTTCTAATTAAACTGTTTTAATTAAAATTAAATCTAAGAATTACCAAATGAACAGTAGAATTAATAAGAAAATTACCAGAGGTGCTAAATATTATTTAGAACTTAGGAAAAATATAAAATTATACTACTGTTTAACAAAAATTTATTAAAACTATTTAATTACAACATTAACTAATTATTAATTAAACTGTTTTTAATTTTAATAAATACTAAATGAACAGTGAAAATTCTAATAAAATTTATACAAATACTTTAAGATACTAGGAATTTAAGAAAATTATAAAAATAGATTAGTACTTAATAAAAATTTAAAAAGAAAAATTAAAATCTAAATTATATTAGATAGAAACTATCACTTTTCTTAAAAAGTGATTATTTTTGGATTTTTCTTTTTGGAAACTGATTATATGCTAAAAATGAACAACCTTTGCAAAAACACTTTTGCTTAAACTCAAAAATAAGCACTATGCAACTTATTATTCTTGACAGATTGTGTTTTTGGATTTTTGAATGAGAAAAAGTTACAAATAAATCATTTTTTTTTATTTTTCAAACTTTAGTTTTAATTTAAGTTTTCTTTAAAAGTTATGTACTGTCCATTTTAAATCAATGCTAGTTTTCCTTTGAGATTTTTAATTTACTGGTCTCTTATTCTATCAAGTTGTTTAAAACTGCTTATCATTTTCAGTTCTTATATGCTTATTTATACTTAAGATAGCTTAACCTACCATTGTTAGTCTTAGTTTCAGCCTAAAACTTGATTTCTATTCACAATCCCTTCATAACACCCCTGTTAAGAGGTGTTTGACACAAGTTTGGTTTAGCCGTTAAAACTATTTTCTACCACTTTATTTTAGTTCAATCAATGTCACTTATCAATTTCTAGTTGTTTCAAATCACATCCTCACAATCCCAAACAGTTTCCAAGTTAGTAAATTAGTGTTTCAAGTATTGGCCATCAAAACTGTTCTCATAGTAGCTTAGGATAACATATGGATTAAGCCATATTTAGTTGTAGTTTACATTTAAAATAGCCTAGAATAAATTAGTGCACGTTTCCTAACCTGGACTTAACCTTTGTCAGTCAAATTTCCCCACTTTTGACCCATTTTCACCCACTGTTTTGCTGTCAAAAAGAGCCCAAACAGCACCAAAATTTTTGATTTTTCATTTCTTCGTTTCTTGACCATTTGACCTGAAATTTGGTTTGTAGTTTATTTTGTTGCTTATCTACTTGCTAGTATTTTTGTTTTATTTTAGGGAATTTTTCTCAGCCCTATGCATAAGCCCCAAAGTAGCTCATTTAGCCATTGTTTCACTTTTTCAGCAGCCCGTAGGCTTAGTTTCTTGCATTTAGCGCTTACTAGGTTCCCTCAATTGCTTAATTCCTGTTCCTTTAGCTCATTAGGACCTCCCTTAGATGCCTTAGCGTTACTTCCCCCCTAGTGTAGCTTGTAGAAGCTTGTTAGTGGCTTTTAGATTTTGCATATTTCCTTTTATGAGCCTATACGCAACTGCTTCTATTTTCCCTTGTTAGCCTGCTTATTTATTGATTTTCATAAATAATTCAAGTTATAAAAGTTGCTTATTTTTATGTTTTTGCAAAGTTTGTTAAATTAAAAAAAAAATGTTAAAAAAAAAAAAGAGCGTCCCAGGATTCGAACCTGTGACCTCTTGGCTCACAACACACAGACACAACATCACATAACCAACTGCCCTTGGGTCTTGTTTCAGTTTTATCATGCAACATTTAATATTTAAGACACTTGTTCCTGTTTTGCTTATTTAAGCCTTCCAGCTTTTGTATTGCTTATTATTGCTTGTTTGTGTACTGTGCCCCCAATTTTTGTGCTTCTCTTAGGTCAATATTAACTTGTAGTATTTGTTAAAAAAGTTTCAGAATTTTTAGAATAGTTTTAGTATTTATTTTAATTAATTAGTGTTAAATAGTAATTAATTCATATTAAATAGAATTTTTATTAAATAATTATTTTTCTTTTTTTTCAAAATTTTCTTTTGTCATTTAGTGCGTAAGAAAATTAGTTGGAGGCCCGTAGGATTTGCGTAGCTAAAATTTCACGTTTTTATTTGTTACGTTGACGTTTATCTTAAATAAACGTCACGTTTATTTGTTTAATTGTTTTTTAGGATTCCCGATACCTAACTTTGTTTCCCGTAGTGTTTTAGGATTCCCCTAGTTTGCCAATTGCCTTTTGTTCCCTTTAGGTTTATTTATTTTCATCCTCGTTCGTTAATTTTCCATTTTCGTTAATTTAACGTACCTTAAATCCAAACAATCTTTCGCAACCAAACATACAAGTCTTTAATCTCGATCTTTCACGAATCTTTCCATTCACACCTCGTTGGGGTACGACTCGGGAAATCACTTCCCGGTCTCACAAATATCACATTGCACGAGTTTACGAGGTAATCTTTTTCCTAAAAGGTTTACTTGTATTTCTCTACGTCTAGTTGTCACTCACGATAACTTTGACTCCACTTTGTTGATATTTTTGAATACTTGTTGTTTTACACACCAAAACACAACGAATCAGTGCGCATGCACTAAAAATATTCACAAGTAAAACAAGACCGAGGCAAAACAACAGTGAACTTAAACCAATAACCACAGTGTGACTGGCTTCTTTAAAAAAGGTACACCAATCACAAGAGTACAATGGCAAGTTTTAATCTTTAGTTTGGGAACTTATTAATGTTCATACACCCAGTTGGGTTGTATTCTGCCTTGATTTGTGGTGGTAATATTTTACGTATTTATTTAACAAGAAAACAAATGTTTTTGGCTTTTTGGGGTGTATGTGAAAAAACTTGGAAATTATTTTTGGAATCGATTCGTTAACCAAAATCGTTCCTTTAAGACTACTCGCAGGTTGGCGGGAGAGAAGAATGGATCTCTCTTCGGTTCGCAATTTAATGTCAGAACCTCCGTATTCCAACTGTATAGGTTGTAATCTTAAAGAATCGAAGTAATTTAACTTCACGATTTGTTTTGTTGTTTATGATTTTTTTTTTGTTGTTGTTAACACTTTAGGAAAAGTGTTAATGACTTTTTTCTGATATGATTATGATTTTTACAAAAAAATTTTACAAAGTGATGTGATTTGTACAAGGAGGGTTTTGAAAATCACTAAACCTAAATGTTTTTAAAACACGCAACAACCTCCCCGGCAGCGGCGCCAAATTTTGACTCCTCCCAAACTAACCAGTCAACCAGGTGTGGTCAACTAAGTCAAATGAGGGAGAGAGTGATTAATTAATGATCCGGTGTAAGCACAGTGTTCTCACGGGTCGTTATATCCCGACGAGATTGAAATTGTATTTGGAAAAACGTTGATGGAAGAGTGATTGAGGAATAGTAACCAGATAATGATTTGGATTGATTTTTACACTAATGATTGCTCGGAATGATAATGAAACAGTATTAACAAACACAGATTTACAATTAACCCTAAAAATCTAAATGCGAGCTGAAAAAGTGGAAATATGCAAAATTAAACTACAGGGGGTGAAAATGCAACTTTTACAAACTTAAAATAAAAAGAAAATTAAATTAAAAAAAAAATTTTTGATTATTTTAATATTTAAATATTAATTAATTAATAAAACTATTTAAAAACTTAATTAAAACTAATTTATAACAAATCTAAAAAGGATTAATATTACAAATTACACTAAAAATTTGAAAAATTAATTTATAAAAATCTAAAATGACTTAAAAGAAATATAAAAATTAAAAATAACTATTTTTGTCTTTTTGTGGGTCTTTTACAAATTAAAAACTTAATTAATATTTAAAGTCTAATTAAAGTTTTTAAAAGGAGAAAATTAGAAAATGAAAATAGAGAATTACAAAAATAATTTTTACAGATTCTAATTAAGATTAAAAAACTAGAAAAATTATAAAAATGAAAATTATATTAAATTCTAACAACTATGCTAATTTCTTTTTGGTTTTTCTAATTAAACTATTTTAATTAAAATTAAATCTAAGAATTACCAAATGAACAGTAGAAATAATAAGAAAATTACCAGAGGTGCTAAATATTATTTAGAACTTAGGAAAAATATAAAATTATACTACTGTTTAACAAAAATTTATTAAAACTATTTAATTACTAACATTAACTAATTATTAATTAAACTGTTTTTAATTTTAGTAAATACTAAATTAACAGTGAAAATTCTAATAAAATTTATACAAATACTTTAAGATACGAGGAAGTTAAGAAAATTATAAAAACAAATTAGTACTTAATAAAAATTTAAAAAGAAAAATTAAAATCTAAATTATATTAAATAGAAACTATCACTTTTCTTAAAAAGTGATTATTTTTGGATTTTTCTTTTTGGAAACTGATTATATGCTAAAAATGAACAACTTTTGCAAAAACACTTTTGCTTAAACTCAAAAATAAGCACTATGCAACTTATTGTTCTTGACAGATTGTGTTTTTGGATTTTTGAATGAGAAAAAGCTACAAATAAGCTATAAGCTAAGAACCATGGATGATTTATGCAACAAACAAGTTAAATGTACAGGAGAGAAGCTGAAACATGCAATGAAACACACTGAATAAGTTACAAAAAGCAAATAAGCACTCCACTATTTCACAGATCAAGGCAAAATGGGACAGAATACAAGGCTATGTGGGGCCCACAAGAATGATCAAAGGTCCAAACCAAATGTTGTTCTAAAAAGCTGGCTAGGTGGGCTTTCCAAAAAGCCAATAAGCACTTCCTAAGGTCCACAGATGAATTCACAATTTGCTTGAGAAGTTGGGTGCATACACTGAGTTAGGTTACTTTTGCACAGACACAAGTTGGTAGGCCAAATGATTATGCAAAGTGAAACAAGGGTGAAATGTGTTTAAGCTAGAATCAAACAACTTATACTAACTCAAATCAAACAACAATTAACCACTAGATAATACAGAACAAGAAATCAAAGAGATCAAATATTAAGACTACTCAGTACTACTATTAATTTAAGACAAACAAAATGAGATGTGCAGCCCTATCAAATGAACAAACTATGGATAATCAAGCATACACACTTCAAACCACCTAGGATGGCATCACAAATGCACAAGAACCAAGGGTTGAAACCTATTATTGAAGATTGTGCAAGCCAATGAATATTGCTAATTGGACTGTGCACAGGACAAGGTTTTGAAAAAGTGGTCTAATTAAGCACTAAATTAAGCACTGGAACAAGCAAACTAAAATTTATAAAAAATACTAGCAACTAATTTGGCAACACAATAACAAGATTACAAAAGCACAGAATCAGATATCAAGTATTGAGATCACAAATTAAATCCAAAGTTTATTCAAAAATATTTTATGCTGAGATTTTGACTTTTTGATTTCTTAGAAACTTTGACTTTGGTGAGTTTCTACCCTAATTTACTGATTAATTATGAAATACTAAGATGTGATAAGACTTAAATAAGCTATTTTAACAACTTATGAAAAGATTTGAAAGGTTATGCAGTTTGAAATCAAGACAGTGAATCAATAGAGATGAGATCAAAGGCTTTTTGACTTTTTATCAAATGACCAATGGTTTTTATGATTGTTCTGAGATATTATGACCCTAAGTGACATGAACCAAGCAAGAACAAGGACACAAGCACACTGGATCACACTTATGACAGTAAATCCAAACACCTATCTCACTGAACCAATTTTTGATTTTCAAAACAAGTGAGTGATTTAGCTTATGAAACTGATTTCTAGCACTTTAATATGATTAAGCAATCCAAATTTAGCACAGAAACACAAATGAGAATCACAATTTCACAAGATGCTATTGACTACTATTTTGACAGTGAAAATGGAATTTGATCACACAGATTGTTTTAACAACTAAGGACTAGATTTTAAGCTATATTATGACTAAATAACACAAAATAAGCACAAAGATCACAGAGATAAGCAGCAATAAGCACTAATACAGTAAAATCAATTTTACACTAAAAACTTGGAATTTGAGAAATTGTAAATGGAAAACCTTTGCTCTAGCTTTACTAGAGCTTCTTTATGCTCAACAAGCTCCAGCTTATTCAGAGAATAAGCTGGTAAAGTCCATCTTGCCCCTCCATTGTAGGCAACTTCCAAAGCTTTCCACAGTCAAATGCATTGGTACCCTGTATTTGTTTTGTTTTCTGAATTTTTTTTATGTTTTTGAGTTTTCTTAAGTCTAATTAGATCCTAAGTGAGCTTATAGTACAGTAATTTTAAGCTTAGAACATCATTAAAGCTAAAACAGAAATTTGAATTTTTGAAATGATGAAACTGAATTTGAACATAGAACTTGGATTTTTGATTATCAAAAGATGAAATTACAATACTGAAACAGAGTACAAGCTTTGGAATTCAAATTTTACAACTAGAAACTTAAATTGAACTAATTCGACAGTAATTACTACTAAATGACTACATGCCTTATCAAATGGCTACAATGTCCTATTTATAGTGATAAATTAGGGTTCTTGGACATTTCTGAATCTTTCCCACTTGAATTCTTGACCCTTTGATGACTGAGAAGCAATCTTGGCCGTTGGATCAATTTGGCGCCAAAACAGAAAAATGCAATTTGCATTTTATAAACTGCAACAGGGGGTGGTGGCATTAATTGTGGGGGGTAGTGGGTTAGGTATAGTGGATTTGGGCGGTGGAGAAGGTGGGGTGGTGAGGTAAACAGTGAAAATGGAATTTCATCACACAGATTGTTTTAACAACTAAGGACTAGATTTTAAGCTATATTATGACTAAATAACACAAAATAAGCACAAAGATCACAGAGATAAGCAGCAATAAGCACTAATACAGTAAAATCAATTTTACACTAAAAACTTGGAGTTTGAGAAATTGTAAATGGAAAACCTTTACTCTAGCTTTACTAGAGCTTCTTTATGCTCAACAAGCTCAAGCTTATTCAGAGAATAAGCTGGTAAAGTCCATCTTGCCCCTCCATTGTAGGTAACTTCCAAAGCTTCCCACAGTCAAATGCATAGGTACCATGTATTTGTTTTGTTTTCTGAATTTTTTATGTTTTTGAGTTTTCTTAAATCTAATTAGATCCTAAGTGAGCTTATAGTACAGTAACTTTAAGCTTAGAACACCATTAAAGCTAAAACAGAAATTTGAATTTTGAAATGATGAAACTGAATTTGAACATAGAAATTGGATTTTTAATTATTAAAAGATGAAATTACAATACTGAAATAGAGTACAAGCTTTAGAATTTTAATTTTACAGCTAGAAACTTAAATTGAACTAATTCGACACTAATTACTACTAAATGACTACATGCCTTATCAAATGGCTACAATGTCCTATTTATAGTGATAAATTAGGGTTCTTGGACATTTCTGAATCTTTCCCACTTGAATTCTTGACCCTTTGATGACTGAGAAGCAATCTTGGCCGTTGGATCAATTTGGTGCCAAAACATAAAAATGCAATTTGCATTTTATAAACTGCAACAGGGGCGTGGTGGCATTAATTGTGGGGGGTAGGTTTAGTGGAGAGGGCGGTGGAGATGGTGGGTTGAGGTGATGGAGTTGCAGAGCAAGTGGAGATGGGGGTGTTGAGTGTGAACGGGGAAGGAAGGGGGAGGGGGTTATAATATTTAAAAGGTGGATTGGGCTTGGGTTGTTGGGGCACAGAAAGAAAACAGGAAAAGGGGTTAGGGGTTTTGGANTAGTGGAGAGGGCGGTGGAGATGGTGGGTTGAGGTGATGGAGTTGCAGAGCAAGTGGAGATGGGGGTGTTGAGTGTGAACGGGGAAGGAAGGGGGAGGGGGTTATAATATTTAAAAGGTGGATTGGGCTTGGGTTGTTGGGGCACAGAAAGAAAACAGGAAAAGGGGTTAGGGGTTTTGGACTGGTTTTGTTTTTGGGTTGGATTTGGATTTTAAGGATAAGTTGGTCCGTTTGGTTTGTAAATTAGTATAGTGACTAATTATGTAATTTTTTGATTTTTGAAGGGTGTGTTTTGGCAATCTTCCAAAGTACTCACAAGGGTGATTTTTGTAAATTGTGAATAGTCTGAGGACCTTTGTTGACTTTTTGCACTTTTGGAATTCTCGGGGACTAATTCTGCCAACTTGTGAAACTTCAGGGACCAAACTTGTAATTTTCCAAAATTTTACCATAAGGACCAATTGTGTCATTTATGAATAGTACAAGGTTTATTTTTGATTATTTTCACTTTTTAAATCACCAAGGACCATTTTTGACATTTTTCAAACTTGGGGGACCAAAGTTGTAAATTTGTGATTTTTGATATTCAAAGGGTTTGTTTTGACAACTTATGAATCCCCAAGGACCTTTTATGATATTTTGCATGTTTTGGAATAACCAGGGACTAGATTTGACAAGTTGTGAAAGTTGAGGGACTGAAACTGCCAATTGTGTAAACTTTGTTCGTTTTCATTTGTTTTCAAACATTTTGCATCTACAACTTATAAAACACACTTTTGGAATATTTTCACTATTTTGATGCATTATTGGGTGTTTTTGGATGTTTTGGCAGTTCAGATTAGGTAAAAATGATGAGTATTTACACACTCATCAGTAGATCACGATTACAACCCTTTCCATCTTCACTATTCTTAGAACCTACGGCTTTTTCATCACAAGTTTTGAAACACCAACCATATTTGTAGTTTCCAACATCAAAGTTGAGGTTACGATAACATGTGTTTCGAAATTTTGAGATTCTTGAACTTTGGTTGTAATATGTTCTTCACCAACCTCAGTCTCCAATGTCTTTTCTTCAATCTTAACATAGGCCTTTGGTACTTCGGGTTTTGTTGCGGCGGGACCATAGCGATTGTCTTCTCTCACCATGAGAAAAAGGTAGTGATTTTGTCGAAGATCATACATTCCCTTAATCTCATCTCGCCATGGTTTAACAAACAGAATATGGCATTCATCTATATCGTCCACAATGCAAAGTACTTACAGTTTATAAAATTCTCCAATGGACATCGGAACCTTATAAACTTGGTAACCCTCAATTGGACAAACCTCCATTAGTAATTTTAAAAATTCTACCAATTTTCTTGAAACCAAATTATTTAAACTACAATCATGAATAATTAAAGAACATATTGAATCATTAACTAAAATAGTTGAGCGCAATAACTTGGTTGTAGTCAACCGAACTCCTTCTCTCTCTCTCTCTCTCTCTCTCTCTCTCTCTCTCTCTCTCTCTCTCTCTCTCATCCCATTCTTCAACTCTTCCATTGTTGAACGGGGATTGGTTGCATCTAGGATTGTCAACAGATCCGCCTATAGTTGGACAAATTCTTGAACCTCCATATTTGCTAGCATCACGATTTTTGTGGATTGATGCCCCACCTATGATAACGGAGCTTAGTTCTTTTAGAATAGTGTAACTTCTGTCAAGTTCTTTTTGAGATTCTTCTAAAACCATGATCCATGTACTCTACAGATCATACCCCGCCAACTGTATGGGCTTTGATAACATATATATACACCATTCACCATCCAGGATGCTAACAAGCTTTAGATGCAAACTGATGCAGAACGCGAAAGGGAATTTTGTTAACCCTAATTCAAGGGTTGATAACGAGGATAAAACCTCTAGAGAATAATGTGGAAAACTAGAAGGGGGGTTAAATAGTTTTACGTCTTTTTAATTTGTTATGAAAACCTTTGTTTACTTTAAAAAACTTTTGATTCGAGTTTATGTGAAATCAAGTCTTGCACAATATGAACAATTATATCTAAGTACTAAAGCAATAATAATGTAAGTAAGATAATAAGTAAGAGATGGAAAGATCGAACCGCGAGACAAGAGATTTATAGTGGTTCGGCTACGAAGCACCTCTTCGCCCTACTCCACTCCCCGAGCACCTAACTCGAGAGTTTTCTTCACTATGTGAACAAGCTCCCTTATGGCGGAGAAAACCTTACACAACTTTTGCTTACATCAATTAACGACACTAAGCTAAATGTTGAGTCCTAATCGTAGCTAGAACCAATCTCACACCACTAGTCACTACACGACTTCTTCATAACTTCTTCACACCACTACTTCTTCACGACTTAGCTCTAGATCTTCACACCTCTACTTCTTCACGACTTAGCTCTAGTTCTTCACACCAATACTTCTTCTTCACAACTTAGCTCTAGTTCTTCACATCACTACTTCTTCACAACTTAGCTCTAGTTCTACTTCTTCTTCACAACTCTACCAACTAACTCACCAATCTAATCTACTTATTTATATTCACAACTATCTAACTAGTATACACACCTTCTAACTAATATATATACACCTTATACACAAATGAATGAATGATTCACAAAGTATAATACACCAACAACTTAGGTGGTTGGATCACACTAAGTTGTAATACTTCTTGTCTTGAAGAGTAGAAGTATTCTTCTTTTGCACTTGAATGGTTGAAGCTTGGACCACTTGGAAACAAAAGCTTATGATTATATGATCAAAGGATTTAGAAAGATATGTAGAGAGATTTAGAACAGAAAGTTTGGGGTGCAAAAGGTGAGAAAGAAATGCAGGGAATGTCCAGTATTTATAGGCAAAGCTGGGGAGCTGAGGAGCGTGGCCGGTCCCCTTAATTATTAAGGGGGCCGCCCAATCAGAATGTTTCCCAGCTTTGTCTTTTTGTAAGGTTTTTCTGAAACATTTTTGTCATTTTTTGGTTGAAAATTTGAATTCATATATTTATAATGGATTTAGTATATTTATTTAATACCAAAAATGATTTTCTAAAAGATATAAAATGTTTGTGAGATTTTATAAAAAATCTAGTGATTAAGAAAATGTTCTTTTGATCATAAAATGCATTAGACACTTTGTTTATTCATACCTTAAGTGATTTGGATGTTAAAGTGAATATTTACAATTAAATACTTGTTTACGTCATAATTTATAGTTCAGTGAGTTTGCGTTTTGTGATTATCAAAACATAGAGATATCGATGAATGTTAATAACGTTTTTAGACATTATTCATATCAACAAATAAGATTTATGCATCACTCTAATAAGACTTGAACCTTCGACTTATGCATGTAACTTCTTTTTCATTTTTGCTTGACTGATCATTTTTGTAAACGATATTCTTAGGTTGCAAAATTTTGGTTAAGCTCTTTCCTACTTGTGAATGTAATCTTAAATGAATGTGTTGAAATTTGAAGACATATAGACATAGTTGTTATCAAACAACATTTACAATCGTAAATATACAAGATTGAAACTTAGAAACCCTAAACTTACGGACCAGTTAACTAAAGTAACTGAGGCCTGTAAATCGCAATGTCTTAAAACAAAATTTCGCCCAAATTGGCGTGACTTTTTTGAGGATACAACAATCAATTCAAGAACAAAACCTTGAATTTGACGAATCTGAATGATGCTTCATGATGGAATTTGATGTTGTATATTTAGTGTATGTAAGGGTTCCAGCAACCATTGGAACTCATAAAGAATGCCATTATGTTACGTGCAATTATTCATGAAACGTCATAATGAAAAACCTAATTCTAGGTTATTAAAAATAATTTCAAATTTTCAATCAGAGCACCAAGCCCATCTTTTGACCATTTAGGCATTTAATATATATTAAGCCCATCTTTTGACCATTATGTTGTTATAACTGTCAAAGATATACTTGCAATTATTCCTGGAACGTCACAATGAAAAACCTAATTCTAGGTTATTAAAAATAATTTTAGATTTTCAATCAGAGTACCAAACCCATCTTTTGATCATTTAATATATATTAAACCCAATTAAGTCAAAACTAGTTTAAAACCCATCACTAAGCCCACTACTAAAGACTTGATTAATTTGAAAGTCATTTGTGAAAATGCATTATAAAGATATGATAGTTTCCTTGTGGCTACTAGCCAAGTCAGACAAAAAAGAAAAAAAGAAAAAAAAAATGAATAATTTTTAGGGTAAAAGCCATATATTAGCAACGAACTTTCACAAATTTTCAAATCTAGGTAACAAACTTATTTTATTACTAACATAGTCATTGAAACCGGCTAATTTGCGACGATCTAGTAAATATGACCTGCTGATTTAGTGAACTGACTAAAATACCCTTGTGTTCTTCACATTAATTTGCATCGTTAGTCCTTTAACTAACGGCCGTTAGTAAATAACTTAAAATTTGGATTTGTTACTTATTCATCCGCTTTCGTCCGTTTTTACACGTTTTCGTCCGTTTTTAAATGTTTTCGTTAACCCACTTCGTTAGAAAATTACATGTTTGGTCCTTGAATATGTATAATCATTTCATGCACAGTCCATCACCACCAAAAAAATTCCAAAAAAAAAATAAAAATAAAATAAAAAATAAAAAAAATAAAAATTAAAAAAATATTAGAAAATAAAAAAAATAAAAATTTTAAAAAACAAATAAAAATTTTTTTAATTTAAAAAATATTCGAAAATTTTTTTTTTTTTGATAATTATTTTTAAAAATAATTTTCTTTTAAATTTTAAAATTTTTTCCAAATTTTTTTACGATAATTATTTAAAAAAAACAATTTTCAATTAAAAAAAAAAAATTCGAAATTTTTTTATTTTCTAAATGTTTTCGTAAAAATAATTAGAATTTTTTTAATTTTTTTTAATTTATTTTTTTAATTTTTTTCTAAACTTTTATTTTTTATATATTTTCTTTAATTTTAAAAAAAATTATTTTTTAATTTTTTTCTATTTTCTTATATATATTTTTGTTAATTTAAAAAATAATTTTGAAATTTTTTTTTTCAAAAAAATTTTTAAGTTATTTACTAACGACCGTTAGTATAAAGGACTAACGATGAAAAAAATATGCCACATAAGCTAACTGATAAGAATAAAAAAAATTGAAAAAGATGACGTGTCAGTAATTTTCCATATTTAACAGGTAGCAGGTCACAATATTTACTATATCGTAAAAAATTAGCCGTTTTAATGACTATATTAGTAATAAAATAAGTTTGTTACCTAGATTTAAAAATTTGTGAAAGTTCGTTGCTAATATATGGCTTTTACCCTAATTTTTAAGTGGTCATCATCATCACACAACGGCTATCTCTATGAATGAATCAATCCCTCTACAAAACTCGATTATTTATGTGGTTATCTTACTACCAAAACTCAATTATATCTTTGTGTTGCATTTTTATGTAAGCATATACTGTACAAAACTTTTTTTTTTCTTTTTTTAAAACGGCAATTTTAAAAATCTCACAATTTTTATACCACAAATTTATCTCGCATGTCCTAAGCAGGACTTGAACCCACAAAATATTTATTTAGGAGTTTCTTACACATTATGTGATAGTACATAGTGATACCATTGAGATTTGGGACACAAGCCCTTTAGTTACTGTACAAAAATAATAGTTTGGAATTAACTTCTTATCATCCTGCCAACTATATTTGATTCATCACCACAAGTTATACAATATTTGATTCATGACCACAAGTTATATGCTAACCTACCTACAACCAAAATATTTATTAGAGTACTTTGTATTAATTAAACAAGTTGTAAAGTTATTTCTAGAAAGTTAACTTCTGAGCATGAAGTTTTTTCCAGTTGACATGTGTTTGCGCATATAATAACAATGGATTAAAATTTTTTAGTGTTAAGGTCAACATGACTAATTATGTTGTTTTATATGAAAATTAATAAGTCTTTTATTTTAAATACAAAACGGGTCATCGTGTGAGAATCACTCTTCTTTATATGAGACAACATGATTAGTCATGTTGAACTTAACATTAGAGAATCGCTATCAATAATACAAGATTCAAAGTTCAGATTTTGTATTTCGTAACTAAATAATTCTAAAAAATTAAACGATGTTAAATCCTTTCATTATGATATTAGAAGTGGAATGTATACGATATCATAAATTTAGCTCGAACTCGACTCGTGATATATTTTAAAGCTCAAACTTAGCTTGAGTTGAGCCAATATTTATAATGAGATAAAGTTTGATTCGAACCCTGCTTGATAATACAATAAAATCAAGCTCCACTTACTTAAATTTAAACCTCATTTATACTGTATATAATTACACATCAGTAAAATGCAATTATACATAACCGAAGTATAAATACATAAAATTTTCTTATACTTGTTTAGGCTTGTTTGGGTTCGTAAGCTTAAGCGAGCGTATTTTGATATGAAGTTAAAGCTCGAGCTCGATTATTAAATGAGGCCCCAAATAAATCTCAAAAAGTTTACTTAAACTTGACTCATTTAAAGCTTTTATCTACTAATTCTGAACAACTCACAAGCTACTTGACACGTTCATAACCCTTCATGATATATGATATAGGTCGTTCAATTAGCTTGACTGTTACACATATATATGAGCTAGTATGTTTGCTATAATGGTTATCATCGCTAAAATTCTTCAACTTTTTTTTTTGGACATGATAATGTTTTTTTGGTAGGTACCAATAATTAGTGTGGAATCTAGCAGGTTCTTTTACTTTGATTAAGAGGGTGTTTGAGTGTGTGTTTTCAGCCTAATTATCTGATTATTACAATTTGAAAACACGAAAACTATGTTCGAAGTGTTTAGATAACAAGATCTAAAAACTAAATTTTTACGTTTTGATACACGCAAAACACAGTTTTGAAAAGTAGCTTGTGACATGCTTTTTGAAAATGTGATTTACTTATTCTAACGAAATTACTCATTTAACCCCATTTTACCTTACATTTAGACCAAATGATATCAAGATTCTGCATAGATCGAGAGGTCGAGATTGGTGAAACAAGATGAAAATTATACTCAGTTCTAGAGAGAAAAAGTAGAGAGAGGGTGAAGAGAAATGGAAAAGTTTTATTGAATATGCACAAATCCTAACTCATTGCACACCCCTCTAAGAGAGTCAAGATGGGTATATATAGGTGAATACAATTTACAGTTTATAAGAAGTACAAAAGTAGTCCATGCGTATAACTAACTATTATATCTAATGCAAATCTCATCACTGTCGTCACTTTTAAGGCTAACAAGGTAAAATCAAACAAAAATCACTGTGGATTACATATAACCGAAAACCGAATTTGAATTTGGTTTGGTTTCAAGTTGGTTTTGACCTGAGAAACACTAATCACACAATGTTAATTTTTGTAGATATATGATGTCTTTGTAGATATTAATTACTTAATCAAAAAAAGGGAAATCATCGCAACAGCAGGCTAACATATCTGCAGCAAAAAGAAAAATAACTTTACAACTTATATTTGTTAGGGTGTTGATGCGCGGGATTGCGACCACGCACTAGGGTTTTACTTCTCAAGAGATCTTGAGAAGCTTGCAATCCCCACCAAACAGTGTACCTGACCGATGTAGTATAGTGTAGTGGCAATTACCGAGGGATTGATCGTTTCTCTAGGGGAATAGTGTCGTTAGGATTGAAAAACTACTCTAATAGGTCTAAGGGTGAGGGAAGATTCTTTTTTTATTTTATATTTTTAGGAAAGCAAGTAAAAATCTCGGGTTTTAAGGAATGGGCGGAATTAGTTGCTAGTCAACTAACCCAAATAACTACTAATGCAAATAAAATAAAATAACAAGAAAATAAATGTTTGTGAAAACTATATAGAGAGAAGTGTGTTTACTTAGATTTTTCCTTACTCCCTAACTATCTTTTACCGATTGATTAGTGTGTATTAATTACGTGGATGATGGATTATATTCCTTAATAACGGTCGTGGGGGGGTGTACGGACTTCCCCAACTCTATAAGCTCCTACTTCACTCCTATGTCGAGCCGGCTAAGAAGCTCCTAACAT
Source organism: Artemisia annua (assembly GCA_014162995.1). Classification (NCBI taxonomy): domain Eukaryota; kingdom Viridiplantae; phylum Streptophyta; class Magnoliopsida; order Asterales; family Asteraceae; genus Artemisia; species Artemisia annua. The sequence continues at coordinate 75,352 of LBNU01013322.1, forward strand.
GGGATCACTAGAATTCGTTCATGCATTAAATACAATCAAATAACCATAGTACACCTTGGTTCATGTTTCTAACATGTTCAAGCATGTTACCAATTGGAAGTCTGCCAGTTTTCTTAAGCCTAACATCGATAAACATTCATCCAATACAATCAATAACACACCATTCAATCAATAATCAATAGTTAGGTTTCATTAGATCTAAGCAAACACAAAGAAAACCTAGCCTAGCATGTTAAACAAAAGACAAGAACAAGATAGAATCAAACAACACATAGACATATTGAATGATTAATTGATTACTTATATTCAATGTAACATGGAAGATCTCAAGGTGAAAAACCTTGAAAAAGCTGCTAAAATTCGTCTAGGGTTTCTCCCTAAAAAGTTCCACACTAATGATTAAAAATTAGGAGAATATATATAGAATAACAGATCTGACGGCGCCACGTTGTAGCCTTGACGCCGTCACCTCGCCGTGCCTAGGGTTTCTTGATGGCCTTCTTGACGCCTTCCCCCTTTAATCCATTCTGGCTTATCAAGACTTGACGGCGTCACATCCAAGCTTGACGCCGTCAATGGTACTATTCCAGCAGATTTTAGCACTTTGTCGAATTCTTCACTTTTATGCTCCAAAAACGTCCAAAATACTTTCTTTTTCTAGAATTTCTCTCCAAAGTACCTAAAATGACAAAAGGAACAATTTAGGGCAATAATTGATCAAATAAATACAATTTAGGGCTTAAATGACCCCCAAAAAGCGGTACACTTTTCGCCTTATCAGGTGTTGGCAACACTTGTGGCACTCTCTCTCCCATCACTCTCTCCCAACCAATCCCCTTATGCCACATCATTCACCCACTTTTTCCATCACTCACCCTTATTTTTGTTGGCAACACATCACTCACTACATCCCTACACTCACTTCAATTTTTTTTAATTCCATTAATATTAAAAAAAATAGTAATAAATAAAAAAAAAAATAAAAAACTAAAATTCCATTAAAATTAAAAAAAAATACATAATATTACTAAAAAACATAAAATAACATTACATAATACTAAAATACTAAATTTCATGATACTAAAAAACTAAATTTCATCGTCTTCGTGGTCCACCTCGATGTATGGTAATTGTTGAGCGTGAATATGCTCCATAAGATCAAATCGGAGACGAAAAGGTGTTTCCTCATGTCGTATCTCGGCTAAGGCTGCTTCGTCAAACACCGTTTGGATCGGAGGATCCCGAATATGAACCGGGGAGATTGCGGTACCGGCGTCATGTATAATCATGTTGTGCAATATCACACACGCATACACTAGTTTTCTAATTCTTTCTATTGTGTGTGGCCGTAAGGGTCGATTCAGTATACCCCATTTAGCCTTGAGAACACCAAATGCCCGTTCAACATCCTTTCGAGCCGACTCGTGTACTTTCTTAAACTTTTTCTCTTTCGGGTCGGTTGGATATTTCAACGCTTTAACAAAAGTAGACCATGCAGGATNTATAATCATGTTGTGCAATATCACACACGCATACACTAGTTTTCTAATTCTTTCTATTGTGTGTGGCCGTAAGGGTCGATTCAGTATACCCCATTTAGCCTTGAGAACACCAAATGCCCGTTCAACATCCTTTCGAGCCGACTCGTGTACTTTCTTAAACTTTTTCTCTTTCGGGTCGGTTGGATATTTCAACGCTTTAACAAAAGTAGACCATGCAGGATATATGTCATCGGTTAGATAGTAGCCACGCTTGTACGTACGACCATTCACAACAAATGGGCACTTAGGTGCCGTACCATTACGCTTGGTGAGGAATAGCGGAGATTGCATCACAACATTCACATTATTGTTTGAACCCGGCGGTCCAAAGAACGCGTGCCATATCCACAAATCTTGAGACGCCACTGCCTCCATCATAATCGTGGGGTATTGATGATCACCCCTTTTATATTGACCCCGCAATTCGTTTGGACAATTCCTCCAAACGAAATGTGTGCAATCTAGGCTACCGATCATACCAGGAATGTGATGTCTCTCTTCGTGTGCTTCCTACAAACGTGCAACATCATGGCTTGTTGGCCGACATAGGAAATCTCGACCGTATAACTGAATAATAGCGTCACAAAAAAATTGAAGGCATTCACGTGACGTCTTTGTGCCATTTCTAAATATTCGTCAAACTCATCCGGTGGATTATCGGTTGCGAGTTGTTTAATGGCAGACGAACATTTTTGTATGGCTGTGAAACTTTTTTTCGCTCTAGCATCATAACCTTCTTGAAAATACTCGAATCTAGACTCTAGCATGTGTGATTTTTAAAAATAAACTTTTAGGCATATGATACCTAACTTCAAAAAAATCAACGTTGAATTTCGGATCTTCACAAAAATAATCACGATGCAATCTTTCTGCAGCTTTGATCCGATTGCGTTTTACTGATTGTCGTGTCGACCTTGCTATATCATCTTCGTCAATCGCGTTAGCAAAAAACTGGAGACTACTATCGTTAGACCACTCAAACGGCTTATCTAACAATATAGTCGAACCAATTCTTTTATGCTCCATATGGTTGAGTTTTTTTTTTTTT
>LBNU01013322.1:81954-109794 GCA_014162995.1 Artemisia annua
CCACCCAAATCAATGAGACGGCCTGGTACTATACACATAAGAAATTAAAAGAATGAAACATGGATGTACTATACACGTACGAAACTAAAAGAATGAAACGTCCAAAAAAAGAAAAAGTATGTTCCACAAATACACTGTTACCCACATCACAAACTAAAAGAATGAAACATTCAAAAACTGAAATACTTTCCTTTCATATTTGTCGAATACAGTGTGTTGATTGACCAACTTTGTATGTGCAAAATACTTTCCTTCATTGATTGTTGACTTTCGAATTATGTATTGTTATACATTCATCAATGTTCAGTGAATATCCGTGTATGTTTTATCCAACTTTGTATTTCAAGGTTTGACCAAGATTCAAGATTTCACTTTCAAGTTTGACCATGCACCTATTATATGTAGTTAAGAAGTATTCATTACGACCAAAAAATATATTCCACAAATATATTTTTTTTATTCATATACATGCATGTACTATACAGTAGCGGCGATTAGCATGTGCAAGTGGTGCAACCGCACAGGGCCCCTCATTGTAAGGGGCCTCCAATTTAGTATACATCCATTATATGTTGCATCTTCAAGAATGACACTTTCCAAGAAATGCGTATTTTGCATCTTCTTTTGTAAAGTAAAGCTGTATCTATGCTTTAGTAAATCTTTAAATATTTATAGTTTTTTTTTGGTAGCTTAGAATTTGACTTTTGTTAATGTAAGATACTTGGAACAATTTGCGTAATATCAAAGAACTTTTTATTTTTCATAATAGTTAAACTTTTCTTGATTTATGAGGGCCTCATTCATGATTTTGTACCGGGCCACCCAAATCAATGAGACGACCTGGTACTATACACATACGAAACTAAAAGAATGAAACATGCATGTACTATACGCGTACGAAACTAAAAGAATGAAACGCTCAGAAAATGAAAAAGTATGTTCCACAAATACACTGTTACCCACATCACAAACTAAAAGAATGAAACATTCATAAACTGAAATACTTTCCTTTCATATGTGTCGAATACAGTGTTTATTGACCAACTTTGTATGTGCAAAATACTTTCCTTTCATTGATTGTTGACTTTCGAATCATGTATGGTTATACATTCATGAGGTGAGATCTATGCAAAACAAGTATCACTTAAAAAACAAATAAGTCAATCTCAACCATCCATACACCTTTCATCTAATGGCTAAGTTCAAATCAAAAAATAACAAAGGGAGGGCAAAATTGGCATTTTAGCTCATTTAATATAAAAACCCACTTTCCACCTTTTTTCTAAAACAAAATATCTTGCAAACGGTAAATCTTCAAGCTACGAAAAATACATCATCGCGACGAGAAAAAAATTATCTTTCTATAGATATGCATTGTTATATACTTTCGACGAACTTTTTTTTTTTATTATTTTAAGGTTTGACCAAGATTCAAGATTTCACTTTCAAGTTTGACCATGCACCTAGTTAAGATTAAGATATATCCAAACGCACACTAATACAGAATTACGACTTGTCTCAAAACGTAAAACACTGAATCTATGTAAATTAATTTTCGTCCAAACTATAATAATAATAATAATAATAATAAAAGGTATTGCAACTTACGAACACACTTTTATTGCTACATATATTCAGTTTGAGCAATGTGGCAAGATTGGTATTTTCATTTCCGAGTGTTACCATATTTTGTGATTAAACACTAACTTTGATTTGTGTTTATACGAGGAGATCACTAAAATATTGTCAATTAATTTAGATTGTTATTCCACAAACGATCTTAATAAATTATATGATTTATTTTTAGTAATAATTTAAACGTTAAAAATACTTCTGTAAATCTTTATAACTTGTTTGTCATTCTAAACTTGCTTTAATACTTCATCAAACATGGAAACTAGATAAATAACTTAATTTTTTCTTTGTAACCGATTAAAAAAAGAACAACATCGTGTTATTTAGACATATTAATGTCTTTTGACAAACCTGATAGGCTGCTATACTATGAAGTTTAGAATTAAATGTTCGTTGAGGTAGTTGGCCCGCTAGGTGCACCCGTACCCCCCTTTAAATTCACATTTTCCCCCTTCTTTCATATCACATCATTTTTCTCCCAAAATCCATTTTTCTAAACTTCAATTCCCTCACATACTTGTATCAACTCTATATAGTGTAATTCTCACAAACTTTATTTGGTGGTAATCCATGGCGGATCATCAACGATCACCACCGGTTGTCACAACGGCCACAACGATTCTTCCTAATTTCATCCTCTCTATAAAACTAAAATACGTTAAATTAGGCTACCATTACTTAATCTCACATGCTATGTACCTCTTCCTAACCCCTTTACTCGCTATCGTGACTGTCCATTTATCGACACTTTCCACACATGACGTAGTCCATTTATGGGACCAGCTTCGGTTCAATCTAGTCTCCGTTGTCATATGCTCAGCCTTGTTAGTGTTTTTAGCTACTTTATACTTTATGAATGTTGATGCATAATCTGGCGCGGGTTGATTCAACGACTCTCTTTGTGCCGTTAGTCGTCTTCTCGAGCCCTATTAGACCTGTCAACAAAGAGAACCCGTTAGGAGTGGACCCGAGGCCGTAGCCCCGGGATCCACCTCCGACGGTCAAGTTAGTGTCGATGCGATGTAGCATATAATATTTAGGTTTAGGGTAACCTGTTATGAGATAATGAATAAGGGGATTCCAGCCATGTATTTATAGGCATGGATTAGGGTTTAGGCGTAGAGTGGGCCGCTGTCTGCCGGGCCTGGCCCATTGTCTGGGCGCGGGCCAGACTATACGTCCACAAGCCCCCCAAGTCTAGTGTGACATAGTGCGTGGCTATGTTATGCTAGACTTATGTTCTGTTCATGGCCGCGTGGGCCCAATCAACCATAACGACATGACCCATGTGTGCGCAACTTGTGCGCACATGGGATGGACCATACTGCGCAGCCCAAATGCGATAGTGCGCACTGGAATTGCGATTGTAATTGTCTCACAATGGTGAAGGTGTCCGTGGTGAAGGTGGATTCCTGTATGCTGCATCCTGGGTAAGGGCGTACCGTTTGTACCGGTAGCGATGCAGCATGGTGCAACAGAAGACGTGCTTCTGTAGCAGAAGTGCGCGCTGTGCGCGGTAGAGGTGCGCGTTGTCCGCGACAAGGTGCGAACATAACATTCGTCTTTATAGCCGACAGAAGACGTCTCCCCTGCGGCGAGATGGTGCGAATTTTCAAATTCGTCTTTGTACCGGGCTCGCGATACCTCTTACGTACGATCTGCTTTCAAATACACCTGCGTACGATGTGCGCAAACAGTGGTAGGATATACCCTGGTAGCCCCCCAAGTTTGATGGTGCTACTCGTATAGGAGCATTAAACTTAGTTATCCTGAAAAACACTTAATGCAAATATTAGAAGTATATGCCGCGAGTCGCAACATATTAAACTTAATGAAGTAAAAGATAAATAGCATGAAGCATAATATAGCACATAGCATATAAGAGAAATTTTCGCGGTGCGAATTACACCTATCGTGAGGTTTTACAAACTATATATAAAAAAAAGTAGCACATAGCTAATTTATAGTGCGCTCATGGCGATTAATTGTTTTGTTTTTCTTTTTTATTATAATAAAAACAAGAGCGCGGATGGATGTACCGTTACCGCGACTAATATTATTTTCGCACGCACAGACGCAGATAGATGTATCGTGACCGCATAGACTCTAACGTTTGAGGATGATCGCAGTTGACCACGGCTTTTGTCTGCGTGCGCTCATGGCGATCGACTTAGCATCGTGGTGCCTGTATGTAATAGTGCGCTCAGGGCGATTAATATGCGAAGATTTCTCTTACGCATGGCCTAACGCGGGTAGATTTATCCTGACTGCGTTGTTCGCGTCTAAAATATAAAGTAGGTCCGATCGTGCGGACTTGACGCATGGCTATAGGTAAAATCTTGTTTACCAAGTTAGAAGATTTATGTAAAATCTTTTAAATATTTAAAGTATATCTTATCGATTTAAAAGATATTGTTGGGATATCTTCCCAATTTAAAAGATATGCACAAGAATATTGGAATATCTTTTTTGTATATATCTTAATCAAATTCTAAAGAAGGGTGCGTTTGATAAAAGAATTATAANCACAAAACTTATCGTAGTGGTCCCACGGATGGCGCCACTTGTTGATGCATAATCTGGCGCGGACTGATTCAACGACTCTCTCTGGGCCGTTAGTCGTCTTCTCGAGCCCTATTAGACCTGTCAACAAAGAGAACCCGTTAGGAGTGGACCCGAGGCCGTAGCCCCGGGATCCACCTCCGACGGTCAAGTTAGTCATTGATGCGATGTAGCATATATGAGTGATTAGGTTTAGGGTAACCTGTTGTAATCTGTTGAATAAAGGGATCACATCCATGTATTTATAAGGCATGGATTAGGGTTTTAGGTGTAGAGTGGGCCGCTGTCGTCCGGGCCTAGCCCATTCCTGGCCTAGTCCAGACTATGCGTCTACATAAATGATTCACTATGGATTTGAAGGTTTTATCGCGTCGCCATATTTATACATTATGGGCTTATATAAAAATTACATGTACTGACTTCTTAAAAAATGATATCAATTAAGATCTTAATGAACTATATCATCATATTTCCCAAGCAAAGAGTTACATACTTTTTCATTTTAGCTAAACAAGATAAGTTGTACATATCAGTTTTGGAGATACACATGAATACATCTACTAAATATACTTTTAAGTGGTAACACAAACTTTTTGAAAATGAAGTGCTTTATTTATTAGGTTTGAGTAATTGAGTGTGTGTCGCGGATTATTGAACCGAAAGTTCAAAAATCATGGTTAAGTAAAAAAATGGTTAATTATCTGGAAATGAATTTACCTTCAAATTTTTTCTAGTTCGAGGTAGTTATTTTTTCTTAAATTAAACACAAAAACTTTTGAATTTTGCTTTTTATGTGTATTTTACATGTAAAATAACTATTTTATCTCTCGCTGTCAATAGAGTAGTTACTAAATATAAAAGTAAAATAATCATAAAATAATCGCAGAATACACAAAAATTCAAAAGTTTTGTGTTTTAATAGTGAGAGAAAAAAAAAAAAAAAAAGTTATTAACCAAAGGATAATAATTAGAAAAAGGAAAAAAGAAAAAAAGTAGAAATGAAAAAAAAGAAAGGAAAAAAGATGACTACCACAAAACCCAAAACCCTACTCTTATTATTTTCTCCAGTAAACCTTCCAGGTTCCATTTCCACTTCTCCAAAACAATCACACTCACATCCCCCAAATTCACCATGAATTTCACTCCATCATCAACTATTTAACCATTTCCTCCCTATCACTCTTCTCAATTTCACCACATGTCGAAGAAAAAACAAGCCCGCGGTAAAAAACAACAACAAATTAACCGCACAAAATGCGTTGCCGCCAAATCAAATGTCTCTAAGAAGCGAAATAATAATAAAAAGTTGGGTTTGCGGAAGATACAAGATGATTTATTACCTGCTGATTATATTATAACCAAAGTTCTGCGGAAAGATGGACCTCCTCTCGGTGTCGAATTCGATACTCTTCCCGAACACGCTTTTCGGTTCTGTAATCACAAAGGTTGTTGTTTTAATTGCTTTTCTTAACTTAATTTTAAGTTAATTTTTGTCTTATTTTGACTGATTAGTGGATTTAGATTGTCAGTGTTAGTGTTTTTTTATTTTTACGCGATATGTTAGTTACTCGTGATTACTGTATTTTTATGTTGTTTGTTAGGGGGTGTTTGTTTCGGCTTATATAGCCCGCTTATGGCTTATTTGGTTTTCGGCTTATGTTTCATAAGCTTACTTTTTTGTGGCTTATTTTGAGATTTTCTGGCTTATATAAGCTTATCATGTCATGATAAGCTTATGTAATCTCACAAGTTTCAAAATATGCCACAAAAAGTGAGCTTATGAAACATAAGACGAAAACTACGTAAGCCATAAGCCCGCTATATAAGCTGAAACAAACACCCCCTTAGTAAGCTGTATGGAATAGCATTTAATCTCTCTTTTGGCAGTCTAAGGTTCGGGATATGAGGAATATTGAAGTTACGTGAAGAAAAAATTGTAGAAATGAATATAGGAAATGAAGATTGATGTTGTTTACTATATTCGGATGTAGGCGAAAAGGTTAAAGTTTGGACTTTGGATCATGAACTGATAGTTAGTGTATTTGAAATCGAGCTCAAAATAACATGTCAAGCGTTAATGTTGTATTGCATAAGTAAAAGTTATCGTCTGTGTATGTTAATTACTCGTTCTTTCATGGACTCTACGTGGGGATATCAAGATGATACATTAGAAGTTTTTGTTAGGAATTCGCAGCTATTATGAATGAGGCTTTGAAGCTATCATCGAGGTGTATAGAATGCTGGAGATGGTTCAGCTTATTATTCAAGTTCTAGAAATTTTTTCTATGGTTTAGGTTTGTTGTAGTAGGAAGAGAGAGTTTGTGTGAAGACAATTAGAAAAATTGGAGGAAATGGATATAGAGAAAGGAGATTGATTACAGCTTATCGATTTGAAACTCAACTCATGATAACTTGATGAGGATTGAACATTATTAAGTAGAAATAATCCGTATTTTACATATCTATGATTTTTGTTTTGAGAGTTGAATCATGGAGTTATCCTAAAATTTGATGCGCCATATTCTTTGTGAAAAGAAGCATTATCAGATAGGATGAAGTTTATAAAAGTATATTTTCACAGAAAGTAGGTAATGTTAGGTTGTATGTCTAAAAGACTATAGACAAAAGAAGGTTCTTAGTGTGTGTGAGAGAGTGAGACGAGTTATAAATTTGAGAAGTACCAGTGAGAATCAGAGGGTTCTATGTACGTGTGTACGTTTCCAGCTGGATTGAGTCTCCTGCCTAGGATAATGATGTCATTTTAATGACTTATCACTATATTTGTTTTTTATTTTTTCTCCATCATTTTGGGAAGGCAAAATAAACTTTGAAATTTAGCATGAAATGATGAAGCGAATGTTATCTGCGATTTGTCAAACTTGCCATTTTTTTTCTTTATTTTCTACTTAGACAAGCATGAACACGTGCTATACTTTTTTTTTTTTTTTTTTTTTTTATCACTGCATGTGCTAAGTCTTCTGTATACTTAGTTATGAAATCTTGTATCTGCTCTTACCAGTTTCAAAGAAATCTCATCGTGTTTGCCAAGAAAAGCAAAGAGCATTTAAAAGACAAAAGGTACAGAGAGCATCTCTTATCTTTGTGGTTTTCTAATACTTTTCAAGCTATCTTTTTATCGTAATTGTGGNTTTATCACTGCATGTGCTAAGTCTTCTGTATACTTAGTTATGAAATCTTGTATCTGCTCTTACCAGGTTCAAAGAAATCTCATCGTGTTTGCCAAGAAAAGCAAAGAGCATTTAAAAGACAAAAGGTACAGAGAGCATCTCTTATCTCTGTGGTTTTCTAATACTTTTCAAGCAATCTTTTTATCGTAATTGTGGCCTATTGATGCAATTTCTTCAATTACTATATAGACTTCCAAGCCTACCATTATTGAGAACCAGATTACTCCTCGAGATAGTGCTTCCGTTAAACATGGTGTGGGAAAGGGTTTGATGGCAGTTAGGCGACTTACAAATCAGCCGAGGGACACAGTGAGGAGCCATGGTATTGGGAAAGGTTTTATGGCAATGCAGCGATTAACACAACTTGGTGGTGTAAACCTTCCAACATGTGTTGAGAATGATCATGGAGCTGGTTCTCGGGTTCCGCCTTCAACATCTAAGAAACCACCTGCTCAAGTAAAAAAGAAGCCGCGAAGAAAGCAGCCTGTTAAGGTTTGCTTCTTTTCCTTATTTTTGTCCTCTTGTTGTTGGGAGTTATATACCAAATAAGTAAACATTAAGTTTGATTGAACTGAAAACCTGTGGTTGCTTTTAGCTTGGTTACTCACGGTGACTTATTTGCAGAGGAGGGTAGTAAACAAAGTACAAGAGAAGAAATCTTCAGCCAGAAGTAAAAAGGTACGTTAATGTCTACGGAAGTATCTGCTATATATGGCTTTGTCAGTTATGATTTACTTATAGCTTTTCTGAACAATCTGAAGGTGAGATGTGAACAAGTTGACAAGGAAAAGCAACAGCGGAGTGGAGTGTGTGAAATTGCTTTGGTGGGAGGGAGAAGTGAAGAAGACCCAAGTCAGTATGCTATGCTGGTAGATGATGAGGAATTGGAACTAAAAGAACTACAAGAAACTTCAAATCATGCGATATCTTGTGAGCATTGTGCAGCCAATGGGCTGCATGGCTGCTCCCTTTGCAAAGGTAAGTTTACTTAGATGCCCTTTCTTGCGATTGAATTAATGCTGTAAGCTTAATGGAGTTGAAAAGGAGGCACGCGTCTTTTATAAAATACTCAACAGTGAAATATTGTTTTTAATTTGGTTATAGATTTGCTAGCCAAGTTCCCTCCAAGCTCTGTCAGAATGAAACAACCCTTACATATGCAACCATGGGATTCTTCTCCACACCTTGTTAAAAAACTCTTTAAGGTACACTTCTTATATCCTTCGTTGCTTCATCATACCAAAAAAACATACTCGAGATCGCTATACGATGTCAAAAGGAGTGGGATATGTTGATTTTTTATTTTTTATTTTTTGGCTACTAATATTCTATTATGAGATAATCAACATCACCAATAGATTGTACACTATGCAGTTATCTACCTATCAGTTAGCAATTACATACATACTAAAGTATTCAGCGTTTGGTATCTGTAAAAGCTGGGCATTCATTTAATTGATGACATTGTGCTGCTACACTAAATTTTGCAATGCCTCTCATAAACCGAATATTGATTTAGTTCTCAATGAAGCTTTCAAATATCACAACATTTATGAATTTATGTTAGGCGTATTGCTTTTATGAATTTATGTTAGGCGTATTGCTGACTATTAGACTCACTATGCTATATTCTTCTTTTGTTATTATAACTGAGTTTTTTCATTTAAATTATTTTACAAGAAAAACGAAGCTTGAGATTTTCATTATTTTAATATATACCCTGCGATATGAGATTTTCATCCTCACAGATTCACAGGGCCTATCTTTAGTCCATATATAATTAAGATGCCTGAAATCATACGCAAACATGCTTACCAGAGTACTCTTGGAAACTAAAAAAATGAAGTTGGCGATTTCACTTTTCTGCTGAGCAACAATTATTGTATACATACTTGTGGATATTAAATGGTTTTCTGACTCTTATTCGCAGATATATCACTTTATCTGCACGTATGCTGTAATTATACGTACCCAGTCCTTCACTCTTGACGAGCTTGCACAAGCATTTATTGACAAGGTTAGAGATTATTTTCAGTTCAAGTGTATATGTGTTGGTAGTTCTATTGTACCTTGCTCAGTTTTAGCTGACTACAGTATCAACTAATTGATCTTTTGACTGTGTAGCAAGGATTTTTGTTTTATTGTTTTTGCTCTGTTCTTTCAGGATTCCCTCTTACTTGGGAAACTTAATATATCCCTTCTGAAACTCCTTCTCACTGGTGTTGAGAAGGAGCTGGATATCGAGTACGTATCTCATATCAGCAAAAACTGGAAGTATCGTGCGTTGATACAATCAGTAAGTATCATGCTCTTTTTAAGAGGCCACGAGTTTCATATTTCAATAAGTATGCTGGTTTCAGACTGCACATATTGTTTATGGCGATTGTTCACCTCTTCACCTTTTACATTTATTAATGGCTAATTGTTATTGATATCTGTTTAATCTCTCTCTTGGCAGATTGAACGTGAAGACTCTGTTCTGAAATTCTGGAAGAAATCTTTGAATCCGCTAACCTGGATAGAGATATTACGCCAGGTGTTAGTTGCAGCTGGCTTTGGTTCAAAACGTGACATGTCACTTAAGGAACCTCCCAATAAGGTAATGAAGATGGTTTGTAAAGGTTTCCAGCTTGTTGATAATTTGATATATATAGTTTTCTGAATGGTTCCGATTGCTCACATAAAGCTGCACGTTTTGAATCACAGGAAGCTGCTTTGATGGCTAGGTACGGCTTAAGACCGGGTACTCTAAAGGGTGAATTATTCACTATACTATTGTCTCAAGGAAACGCTGGGATGAAAATTTCCGAGTTGGCAACATCTTCATCAGTAAGTAACTTTGGATATCCCACTGACATCAGCATTTCTGTATTGTCGTTGTCACATAATACTATATTGAAACACTTTCATATTCCTTTATGAAGATTGTTGGATTGAAGCTTGCAACTACAACTGATAAGGTAGAGGAGTTGATAAGCTCAATGCTGTCAAGTGATATTACCTTATTTGAGAAAATATCTTTTGCTTCATATCGTCTTCGTAGTAACTCCATCATTAAGGATGCCGAGGATGATCAATCTGATCTTGAAGACTGTGGAAGTGTTGACGATGATCCCAACGATATTAGCAATAGTCACAATATAGATGATTCAGACGATTGCTCAGGGGCATTGATTGCACATAAACATGGACAAACGAATAGTAATAAAAGCAAAGACAATACATTAACCATACACTCCGAAATTGATGAAAGCCACCCTGGAGAAATGTGGTTATTGGGGCTGATTGAAGGTGAATATTCAGATCTAAATATTGATGAGAAGTTGAATGCTCTATTGGCTTTGGTTGATCTACTGAAAGCTGGTTCCAGTATACAAATGGAGGTAGTTTAATCGTTGTTATGTTAGATATGTAGAAAAGTATACTTATTATATCTAATATTGTTTCATTGATGTACATAATCATTCAGGAACGTGTATCATCGGCTGTCCAATGTGTTCCAAATATTTATCAAATCGGTTCTGGAGCAAAAATAAAGAGATCAACAGCAAAACAACAAAGAATATTTGTGCCACTAGAGAACAACTGCCGCCAGATAATTAATAGTGGTGAATCAGATACAATGCCAGATGTGCAACCTGTTGATTCTTCAGCAGTTATATCAGTGGTCCAGGAGGAAAGTATGGAAAAAGATGTAACCGAAGTAGAAGATGTGGATGATTTACATCCTATGCAATCAATATATTTGGGATCCGATCGTAGGTATAATAGATATTGGCTTTTCTTGGGACCTTGTAACACGTTTGATCCGGGTCATAAGAGGATTTATTTTGAATCGTCTGAAGATGATCACTGGGATGTGATTGAGACACAAGAGGTAACTTACGGGATATGTTTTAATTAATGTAAATGTATTTTTTAATTTTCAGCAAATAAATATTGATTGTCACTTCTGTTTGCTTTTGTAATTGCAGGCATTGACCAGCTTGTTATCAGTTTTGGATCGAAGGGGAAGACGAGAGTGTCATCTTCTTTCATCTTTGGAAAAACGTGAAGCGTTTCTTTGTGAAGCTATGTCAAGTATTCATAATGATGTTAGAGTTGGGCAACCAACCATTTCTGGTGATTCTGAAAGGAGTATTTCCAGAGATGATAGCTCATCAGCTGTGTCTGATGTGGACAATCTGCTGGGCCTTAATTATATGCATCATGATAATCTGGCTTCTACTAGTGATGTAATTGCTCCAATTGGGAATAGAGAGCAAGCTAAACAGAAATGGCGTCGACTTCAACAATTTGATTACTGGGTGTGGAGTTCATTTCGTTCTGCCTTAGGTTCAATTAAGCACGGCAAAAAGTCTTTTCTTGATTCATTCGCTAGGTGTGAAAGGTGTCATGATCTATTTTGGAGAGACGAGAAACATTGTCGGATTTGTCATACAACATTTGAGCTTGATTTTGATATAGAGGAAAGATATGCTATTCATTTTGCCACGTGTAGGGATGATTCAGACCCGGATATGTTTCCTAAGCATAAAATTTTGTCATCACAGTTACAGTCGCTTAAGGCTGCAGCCTACACACTTGAGGTGAGCTATTGTCAACAATTTTACTCAATATATCACAATTATTTCTTTTCTGATCTATTCATTTTATGCATGTAGTTATCAATGCCTGAGGGTTCAATGGTGGGTGCTTGGACAAAATCTGTGCATAATGTATGGGTCAGACGGTTAAGACGTACCTCTACTCTGCCAGAGTTGCTACAGGTGGAACTTTTTCTCTTTAGTGTCATATTTGTGCACACATAAATGTTTTAAACCGAAGTATTCAACTGTTCTTGTGTCTTTTCTGAATTTTTACAGGTTCTTGGTGATTTTGTTGGTGCTATCAATAATGGATGGTCATATGAAAGTGACACAGCTCTTGGGTTTGACTGTGATTTGGATGATATCATTGCAAGCTTTGCATCTATGCCCCAAACATCATCTGCGGTTGCATTGTGGTTGGTAAAGTTGGATTTTATTGTTACTCCTCACTTAAAAAGGGTTGACCTTGAAACAACAACCGGCGCGTCTACAAGAACTAGATCAAAAGGTATGTCTTCTTGCAGATTGATGTGTTAGTTTCTCAAACTCATGTTAATGATGGTCATTTGAATTGGTTTATTTATGTTTCAGGTAAGCAAACTCTGGTGAGTAGATATCTTATGTGAGCAATAAGGCTATACTTGAAACAATTGCACGTATGCTCAATGCATTGTTTCTTAGCCGTGAAAACATGAATTGAAGATGTAATATCCATTCTGCATCACTGCTTCGCCACCACTGCAATGTAGATTTGCTGATGGGTGAATAACATGGAGCTTTTTGATTTTGGAAACCATGAACAGGATAACATCAGCCCTTACCTAAAGTTACCTTAGGCTGGGGTTCCATTTTTGGTCATTACATGGTAGTTGGTCGAGACGATACATTCTTGTACAGGCACTTAGATGGTTAATCTGGAAGAATCTTACAGCATTAGGTATAATACTTATGCTCGTTATCCGAGTCTTAACTTTTTGCCCTAAAAGTATCTACATTTCTTCATTCCTTATAGTGATGTATGCTGTAGTGTTCTCTTAAAACTATTTTGATGGGAAATGAAATAAGCTGTTGTTTAGTGAAACCGAATATGAAGTGTTGTATGGTTGGTGAGTAAAAAATATGTGTTTGATAAGTGGTTATTACGAGAGAAATGTACTATTCTAACCTTCCGTGCTACTTCAAACCACTTGTAAGTGTTGAGGTGGTCACTTTGTTTGAGAGGCATCCTAGATCGAAGCATCTTAACAAAACATGATTTAGGCGCAATCTATTGGTCATCAATGAGAAGTATGTAATCATGTCTCTTATATTTTGGATGAAGACTGAATAAGTTCAGTGTATATTGTCGTTATGTAACAAATAACTCATTTGGCATACATGGTATGCTTATTGTTTTTGTGGACTTCATGATAGAGCCTTTGTGCAAATTTATTTAGTGTGTTGTGTTGACAAGTTATATGTAGAATAAGAAGTGTTATATTTCATCAAGCTGCTGATCCCTTGATGTTCTTTGGGGATGCACATGACAAAAACATACTAAGATGCGTGTCGGAGATAGCCGGAGCTAAATTTGGATGATATTGCCTGATATGAACTCAAGTCCTCAAAGTAGTGAAAGATTGGCAAAAATCTTCATTATCCAAATTATTCTGCCATGTACGCCTCTATTTCACTACCCACTGCATGATACTTGATTTGATGACTCGATTATGTAATTAAAAACATTGTACAAGCATCTCTATTTTTCATGCTTCCTAAAATCACAGCTTGTGCATTAACGAGAGCATCACTTAAAAACATCATATCAAAAACATAACAGAAAATAAATAAAACAAAGATGAAGCTTTTTTCATTCCCTACCAATATGGGAAATGTTACAATTACACGATTCTAATCTTCAGTCATGAGATGATAAAATTAGTAACCTGACGCTTCGCCTACTATATCTCAACTTTATCAGCTCAAGAGGTGAATATTTACGTTGAATTTCCTGATGTGTTGCAGCATATAATGAAAGAAAAATAACATTATAGTACATGCAAGGTCTATGGGTGAAATAACATACTGAATAAATCACTACGAACAACCAACAAGAAAGAAGATAAACCCAGCGTTCAACGTCATGGAACTCTTCTCTTCAATCAACATATCTGAATGCATAACTGGAGACGTAAACACTTCCATTCTGGAAGCTCAAATGAAGTGCTTCGTATGAGAACATCATCTTCGACCGTCTTTATAAATGCACTTTCAGCTCCATCTCTCAGGCTGGACATGCCCATGGCTGGCAAAAGAAAACCAACAAGAACAGTCAGTCTGAGTCTAGGTCTTCGAAAGCTGGAATTTGGCGAAATCGAGCTGAGGATCTGAGATAAGAGTTCTCTCTCATGTTAGGGTTGATTGATCTCCTCTTCTTTTTAGCGAAACCTTCCTGAGATGTCAAATCATAGAGCATTCCCATGCTATTTTTCTCTTTAATGCCGCTACTGTTGCTTGCATGCCTACAAAAAGGATTACAAGACCATATCAAGTAACAATACCAAAAAGGATGAACTGTACATAGATATAAGGAAGCATAGATGGTTCGAAAAAAGACCATATAACCATAACAAGTATGCAAAGAACAACTCTTGAGTCCTCGAAACATTAATTAAGAAAAGCAATAAGCCTTACCGTTCACGAATAATCTTAAAAGCCTCTTTTGTTGCATACGGTAAGCCTGTCTTAGGATCACGGTATCTGTCATAAAAAATGAACAGAGAATAATTGACTAGTCAATAAACAATGAGGACTAATACGAAACAGATTGACGATGTGACAAACAATGGCAATGCAGTGAGAACAACATTAACAGAGTTACCATTTTGCAACAGTATTCTTTATGGATGTAAATGAGAACATTATGTGACAGTAAATGAAGATATGTCAAACAAAAAGCACTCCATCCAGCCACAAAAAGTTAACAAATCAACTCTATAAAGTTTACAAAAGATGTTTGGCTATTAAATATAACTCTTAAATAATCATGAGCATTTATTATATCAGGATTTTTATCGGCCAAATCAACACCATTAAACCTCTTTTCAGATATCAGTGTAAAGAACAAGTAGACGTAAAAAAGAGAGAGCAGCAGCAAGCTTACTTTGCAGGTAATCCTGTAACTACACAAACATCCTTTTCTGGATCTGTAAAGTACATAAAATACACTTAAAAAATTAAAATAGAATAAGTAAAGTGAAAAGCAACGGGTTAAGATGATTCCTAGTAAAGAAACATGGTCTTTAGATGTATCATACAACTAATCATTCACAGCAAGAGAACAGAAACACCCATACAATCATTTGCACTTAGACCTTAACTATAAGAAAATAAATGAGTACTCACATGGAGTGGACCTTGTAGGAATTTGAGATTTAAATGACACCCCATTAGTAAATTCAAGGTAAGAGTTACCTGAAATTAATGTTATAGGCTTAACATAACGAAAAGAAATAGAAATAAAAATAACAATAAACTAGGAGCAACAGAATTACCATCTTTAGAAAGGTATCGTATCTGAGGGCCAGTATAGACAGCTTTATGAACAATTGCTCTCTTTTTAACTTCTTCCTCCCTTGCTAAGACCCGTTCTAAGTTCCTTAAGTTCATAATCTCTGCAAGATATACGCACAACTTTAAATACTCGTAAGTCTTGTATTATTCTGATTTAATCTCACAATCCAACGTGCGTAACAGGATCAGGAATTAATGAAATAAACCTGTTTGAGCAGCTTCGAGAAGCATCTCTTCTTGGGTAATCTTCTTCTCCTCGCCTTCCTTTTTCCTTTTTATGGGCTAAGAATACAAAGATAACTGTAAGTATGACACTGTCCCTCAAGAAAGCAAAAAATACAGGACGGGAATTATAATTGTGATCAACCTTCATTGTTGCTTGGAGTGCTGCCCGTGTTGCATCTCTTTCAGCTCTTTCGGCTTGCCTAACCACAACAGCAGTTCGTGTTGACTTTCTAGTTGTCTTCTCTACTTCATTATCGTCAGGCTCATCATGGTCGTCTTGAGGTGTTGACTTTGACTGCTCCGGATTTGTGTCTTCCCCATTAGAAGTATCAGTTTCTGAAACAACCTTTTTTTGTTTCTTTTTTGGTATCTCTTTTCCTGGAAATCCCAATCTCGGCTTTCCTGGAAATCCAGGTTTTGGCTTTGCTTGAAATGATGGTTTCGGCTTTCCTGGATATACCAATTTCTTCCTTGTCCGCCTGCAGAGAACTTACATCTTCAAGTTATACATTCAAGTTTCATATTTCTTACAAATATATATACTTGAAATTTTTACCTTTCATCTGGCTCATTATCTGCTTCCTCCTCTGGCTCGGGTTCCTGCAGCCAAAGCAAGTAACTTTATCACAAAACTAGCTAACTTTCATAACGGTCACTTTCTATGCGATGCCCATGCAAATTCCGTTAAAAAAAAAAAGATTAAAATCACAGTTAACCACGTTAACACATACATCTGAATCGAAATCACTGTCAAAATCATCTGCAGCCTCGCCTTCTTCTACATAGTTCGTATCATCTTCTTCCTGAAAACAGAAACAACAGATTTATCACCATGTCTTCTATCCATGATTCATATCACATCAACCTTAAATCATTCTATCAAACTACGTAAAATACATGTCTAATAAACAAAGTAACAAACTGTATAGTTACATGTGTGAGTGTTTTCTGAAGAGGGTGTTTCGGATTGCATAACGTAAGTGCTAACTCTAATGTTTTTTTTTTTAAAGAAATAAGCACTTCTGACATGTTTGAGTTACTAAGGAGGTGTTTGGATTAGCTTATTCAGACCGCGTATGGGCTTCCTGAGCTCACTTTGTTAAAGTTTATGAGCTTTATTAATTTCAGCTAATGACTTATATAAGCCATAACCTCAAGTTGAAAATCTCACAACCTTTATGAAATCAGCTTATTACCAAAATCCAACAAGCCCAGAATCCGCCTAGATAAGATACTACAAACACCCCAAAGTCCTATTCGCTTTATTAGCTTTTTTTTTGGGACGGCAATTGTGGCTACATGGCCCCTAGCCCAGAAGGCGTAGCGAGCCCACACAACCAGGTTGGGTCCAGCCCAGAAGGCAATGGCACCCTTCCTTTTACGCACGCGGGAGGAAACCCCTATCACCCTAGACAAGACTCGAACTTGAGACCTTGCCTAGGAGGGTAAAACCTCCATACCGCTAGACCAGAGGCCCATTGGTGCTTTATTAGCTTATTTAATGAGGGTATAAGCACATTGGAAGGCACTTATTGAAAAACACTTACAAGCCCATAAACCCCCCACATTCTTTCTCCCATTTAATCGATAACTCGAAAATTCTTTCAAATAAGCAACCACATTGTCATAATCTCACTATCTTATACCAAAACAACTAAAGTTAGTACCTTTTCACCAGTAACTCAATTCCTATAGAGAAAAAAAATAAAATTTCAACAAATTAACACAAAACAATTAGAAAAATAAATAAAGGTACATCTTTTAAAGCATCTTGATTCCAAAACTCATCATCTTCTTCAATTTCATCATCAACCAATTTAGTCATCCTGAAAATAACAACAAATAAACAAAACCCATTATAAAATCATACATCTTTTTTTATAAAATTATATAAAAAAAAAGGTTATTTACCTTTTGCCTCTAGTGGCACGAGAAGCTCGATCAAGAAACACAACATCGTCTTCTTTGTCAGACTCCATTAATGATAATTAAAAAAACCTAACTAGGTTATGTTGTTTTGTATAAAATTTGTTTTATAAAAATGGTGAATTGTGAGTGATGTTTTGCAGTAAGCCAGCCCTAGTGACGAACGACCGTGGTGAAGGTGAAGGTGAAGGGTGTTGGATTCTGTCAATTAGATGGTACAAAATAAGTCCCTAGGCTATTGGTAAAGTCAAGTGCTTTTTTTTTTTTTTTTTTTTTTTTTTTTTTTTTTTTTTTTTTTTTTGTGTGTGTGTGTGTGTGTGTGTGTTGGTAAATGCTACAAATTACCAATGTACTTTCAAATTTGTGCCGACTTGAAACACGTACTATTTTATTTAAGGACTTCAACAACGTACTTTCAAATTCTGTTCTAAGATAACCAATATGACCATGTAGTGTTGAATCCTTGAATAAAATATTCCAATCATATTGGTTATCTTAGAACAGAATTTCAATCATATTGGTTATCTTGGAACATAATTTGAAAGTTCGTTGTTGAAGTCATTGAATAAAATAGTACGTGTTTCAAGTCGGCACAAATTTGAAAGTACGTTTTGTAGCATTTACCCTTACTTCTCTCTCTCTCTCTCTCTCTCTCTCTCTCTCTCTCATGACTCCTAGTTGTATCTTTTATTGTGTGAGAAGCTCTCCAACCAAATGATTGTAAGTTCAAGTCTTGCTTAAAACGCGTGAAATAGTTTGTGGTGTAAATATTGTGAGATGGTTAGTTTCCGTTAAAAAAAAAACAAATTCTTTAAAGGCGCTTGAGGTTGAAAACGCGCGGTTTTGTTTTCATGATTCCGTAAAACACACGTAGTTGTGTTTACCACAACATCGAAGAATTTTTTGTGCTTGTGAGCCATGGGAAGATGATCAACTATGGTTAGGGTTAGAAGGTTTATGTTGGTGATCCTTTAAGATGCCACCATAAGAATAGGACCTTTTAAATAGTCATAGGACATTTGAAAAATATGTGATATTTTTTTCAGTGTGATTGTTGCAAAGACGGGGTCTAAACGTATTTCTCACGTTTAGAATACTATCGTACATAATATTTCACAAATGTCTCATCTAAGACTTAACCAATAACCTCTAAGTTAAGGAGTCATACAAATGATGCTAAGCCAAAGATCGTTTGGTATTCATGGTGATAAATAACATGGATGATGTAGGTGCATAGAATTATACGACTTGGTAGTGGATTTGATTAGGTTATGCACTATTTGTTTAGAAAAAGTTATGTGTTTGTGTAGTCTTTCGGAATATGAAAGTTATGCACTAGTTAGATATACAATCTTATCAACACTCAAGTTAGTCATGGTGGTCGGGATATAATATTGGTGAGGTGAGAATTTTGGCTATGAGCATGTCGGTAGGACAAACGAGAGGCGCCATTCTTCCATTAGAGAGACGTAAACACCATGTATAATGTTACTTTTGTTATGAAGAACAAAAGGAATGTTGACTCACACGTCCATTGGACGTGCATTAGTGGCTTAGTGCACATTCCATTTATCTCAGGATACGAGGCGTACATTGGCTTGTCTCGACAAACCGTTAACTTATTTCCATGTGAATCATTTTCAAAGTTGATTGCATAACTATAAAATGGCCACTCAAGTGTCAATCAAATACAATACTCAAATTACACAGAAAAAAAATTGTTTTGAACGACTATTCAAACATTATATCTTAAGATTATTCATCTGTTTTAGTTAAAAAATTATTATTCATATAATATGATCACTTACGAATATTCACTACTCTTTGGCATGGATCACACTGTACCATCTAAAATATTTCGATAATAACTCAATTAAGTATGGGGAATGGTAGAGCCACAAAAACAAACGTCATGCACCCATCAATTTGTTCAAAACTCTTTAATAGTTCATACCTACGTCCACACAAGAGATAAAAAAAGATTCACATATATTGGGACGCCACTTTGACGGAAAGTTACAGTCGTACGACATGACAAAACGCAATCACGGAATTACATAATGGTTTGTGCGGGTCAGGGGCGGAGCTATTAAGGGACCGGGAAGGGTCCCGGCCCCCTAGGCCTAAGCCCGTTAGTGTATTTTTTCGCGATTTCATGTGTTACTCCGGAAAAAAAATTGTTTTGGCCCTCCCATTTAATGTTCTTCCGGAACAAAAATTGTTTCGGCCCTCCCAAAAAAATTTTTCTAGCTCCGCCACTGGTGCGGGTATAGAAGAATGTATTTGTATTTTATAAGACTTATGTTATGCTTTAATATTACTTTATACAATTTTTTTTTTTTTTTTTTTTTTTTTTTTTTTTTTTTTTTTTTTTTTTTTTTAGAACGGCTACTTTATACAATTATAAACCCGTGATAAATATATACCAATATGACTGCCTGTGTTGTGCGGATAGTTTAGCAAACGGATGGGAAAAGTAAATATTGATTATAAAAATGTTACATTATTAAATTTGTTATTTATTTGTGAAGATCGATCTTTCAATGGATATCCAGGCTAAAACCATGCATGCAAGAACTTTGAAGCTAGTCTTTCAGCACAAATGTCTTTATGGCTTAAAAGATGAGAGAGTTTTTGTGAAATAAGTTTATGTTTTTCATTATAACTCTTTCGGTTCACAAATAACAGTTGAAGCCTGAGGGTTCAATCTTTTGAAGATTGTATCGAGTCTAAAATGGGTTCTGGGTGACAATTGCCCGTCAACCACTTTATGTGAAGATTAAAAATGTACCCAACTAACTTTGGAAAAGCTTTTGCGTAGAACTGAAATGATTATAAAATTTAGTAAATGAGTTAGCTTTATCATGCATCCAACTCATCTCGTTTAAGATA
This sequence comes from Artemisia annua, assembly GCA_014162995.1. Lineage (NCBI taxonomy): Eukaryota > Viridiplantae > Streptophyta > Magnoliopsida > Asterales > Asteraceae > Artemisia > Artemisia annua. The sequence continues at coordinate 102,524 of LBNU01013322.1, forward strand.
ATGAAAGTATTTTGATTTGGTATACATTGTAATAGAAAGTACGGAGTAATTGTTTACTAGATGTCTGATTTGGACTTAAATAGTAAAATAAGAAACTTTTGTCGACCATAATCAAAGTTTAAATATTTTCTTATTCCTTAAAACAGCTTAAGATGACGATTAATCTCCAGTCTTCACCTACCCCGTACAGATTCTCAGTGATTTGTTAGTATTGTTTTTCATAGTTGACTTTTGACTTTGTGTGTCTTTATAGTTGACTTTGTACAAAGCTGAGCCCACAATTCATCTTCAACTAGTTAAGACTTTCTTGGTTTGTGAACATCAATCTAAAAAATGTTTTTTCTTTTTAATTATTATTATTATTATTATTATTATTATTATCCAGTAAGAAGAAAAATTAAAATAAGATGAATAAAAAGAATTTCTAGCCACATATTTAAATATGAGGGAGAATTTTAAGAGCAGATGCATCTATTTTTGTAGGTGCATCTGAAATGAGTGGTTGTGATTTCTTCTTAACATTCTTATTTTAATTTTTCATCTTATGTGATCCCAACTCATATTATTATTATTATTATTATTATTATTAAATTTTCTTAATTCCTTGTTAATTATTCTTTTAGCATTGGTAAAATGACTGGTCCGAGAATAAAAATGATGCAACTGTTGTAATAAAATGTATGCTTACGTATCATATTATTAGTCGTCTTAGATTTTTCGGTTTAAAAAGACAATTCTCAAACTTTTTTCTTAATCTCAAATAAACTATTTAGTTGTCAATTAGGAATTGGTAATCATTCAATTTTCTTTTACTCAGTGATAAGGATTGGTAGTTTCTACGTCTTCTTATTAGTCAAAGAATTTCTTAAATGAATTCATACAAATATTATACTGTAATTAAATTAGAAATATATAAACAATAACTTCAGAAGTCAAATGTTGAATTATCATTACTTTATTATTGCTATAGCTGCACATTTTGACGTCAAATATGCAAATTAAAAGCTTCTTTCACATTCAAGTCAAAACAGATATTCTAATTTTCACGTCAAATAATATGCAAATTAAAAGCTTCTTTACCTCAAGTTACTGATATTTGATCGTTAAAAGTTTCTATAGTACATGTTTAAAATCATATACTCCGTATATAACTAACTGTATAAGCAAAGTTTTTCGTGAATCAGAAGAGTAAAATGCATACAGAAAAATTTGCATGGATACCAAGAATGCTAATTATCCGAAAAAATACAACAACGATGATTATATAACTTACTAGTAATTATTAGCTTAATTTTGTACTGTAGATTAGCTATTAAGTGAAAGATATGATGAGTTCAAAACTTTATGTTATAAACTTTTTTAAAAAGAAATTGGCACGTTTAGGTGGCATGCATGTGTAGTTATTCGCATGCTTGTGACTTGAGTTTTATCCAAGATATCTTTCAGCATGGCTTGAATACCAAACATTTTTAAACCAAAAAAAGTCATCTGAGCATCCGTGAATTGAGTACAGAAATGAGAAACCCTTAGCGCGTCTAACAGTGGAGTACACAATTTACAAATAAAGTAATTAATTAAGAAGTCATTAGAATAACTTAATTTATTGGAGGGAAATTGGAATATTGGAATTTGACAAAATCAGCCAGTCATGTCCCAATCAAGATGCTATCTAGATATATTAACATATAGTTTTTTGACTTGGTCATTTGATACAGCTTGCTTTATATATAGTTGGCACATTAGCAACTCATATTTCATACCACACTAAATCCAAACAACTTGACTAATCATTTGTTTCCAAAATGAGTGCCAAATGGTTTTTACCATTTTTGCACAAACCAGCCATACCATATGTTTTTCTACTTTTGGCAGTGTTTAGTAATGTCACTAACAAGGCAACAGCCCAGAACACCACAACCGCGTCTGCTGGTGATCGTGAGGCATTGCTCGCTATCAAATCCATGATTACAGATCCACAAGGTCGCATGATCTCATGGAATGACTCGAGCATGAACTTTTGCCAGTGGCAAGGTGTTACTTGCAGCCCACGTCACCAAAGAGTCGCTGTCTTAGATCTTTCATCTGGAGGCTTGGGTGGTTCCTTGTCTCCATTTATTGGAAATCTGAGCTTTCTTAGGGAAATTATACTCTACAACAACTCGTTTTCAGGCGAGATTCCTACTGAAGTTGGCCGTTTGTTTAGATTACAAGAACTACGTCTTTATAACAACTCTTTTGAAGGAAACATTCCTGAAACAATAACCAATTGCACCAACCTCCAAGTCCTTCACTTGGGTTACAATAAGCTAGTTGGTAGGATTCCAGATGGGATTGGTACATTGTCCATGCTAAGCATACTCATCGTTCATGAAAATGTTTTGGAAGGTGGGATTCCACGGTTCATTGGGAATCTTACATTACTCACAACTCTTTCGTTTGGTAATTGTAGACTTGGGGGAAGCATTCCTGACGTCTTCCAACGGTTGAATAGGCTGACTCGAATCGCCATGCCTGGAAATAACCTTGTTGGTAACATCCCTCCATCTCTTTATAATCTTACCTTATTAGAACAACTTTTTCTTGATAATAATCGGCTCGTGGGTAGACTACCCATGAACCTAGGTTCGGTACAGCCTCGTCTTGGTGTACTTTCTTTGTCTGATAACCAATTAACAGGGCCCCTTCCACCATCCATTCTCGGTTCTCCAGAACTTCAAGTCCTAGATGTAGCTAGAAACAATTTATCTGGAAAACTAGTCATCAATTCTCGTAATACTTGCAAATATGTTATCATGTCATTAAGTGGAAATAGTTTTGGAAGCGGGGAAAATGATGAACTGGAGTTTATAGATGATTTATCGCTTTGCAGAGAGTTAGGAGTGTTAGATCTCGGTTTCAATCAGTTGAGAGGCTTTGTGCCTCAGTCATTAGGAAATTTGTCAAAGTCATTATATTTTCTTAGCCTTGCTTCCAATGGTTTTCTCGGTAGTCTTCCTTCATCTGTTGGTAATGTTTCTGGTCTAACTTCTCTAGACGTGTCTAGTAATCAATTCACCGGTTCCCTTCCTGCCACTATCAGTAATCTTGAAAGTTTACGCAGGCTAGATGTTAAGAATAATTCTTTCTCTGGAAACATTCCTGTGTCATTTGGAAATCTTTCACTGATTATTGAACTCGACCTGAGTTTCAATGAATTAACTGGTGCCATACCATCCAGTTTAGGAAACTGTCAGAGGTTGATAAGGTTAGACCTCGAGGAAAATAGGCTTATCGGATTCATACCTAGGGAAATATTCCAGCTCACATCGCTATCAATAAGCCTAAATTTGGGTAGTAACCAATTGTCAGGTCCAATTCCCACAAATGTTGGAAACCTTCAGGGCTTAACCGAAATTATCGTGGCAAACAATCGCTTGTCAGGTGAGCTTCCGAGCGGCCTTGGCAGCTGTAGCAGCCTTCAGAATCTAAACGTGAGCCACAACTTCTTTTCCGGATCTCTTCCAACATCATTAGGATCTTTACGAGGCCTCGAGAACCTTGATGTTTCAAGTAACAACTTCACTGGAGAGATTCCAAGTTACTTGAAAGAAATTCCATTGGAGAGACTGAACATATCATTCAACAACTTTGATGGAGAGGTCCCGAGAACAGGAGTGTTTGCCAATGCAAGTGCGGTGTCAATTGTAGGCAACAGTCGGCTTTGTGGCGGTGTACCTGAATTCCGTTTGCCTAAATGCAAAAATACTAAGAGTGATAAAGGGTTGAGTCTTGCAGTTATCTTAGTAATTTGTATAGTTTCAGTTCTGATTTTCGTAGCAGCCACGGTATTGTTATTTTTTGTTTGCTATAGACGAAAAAGAGTAGTAGAAGATGATCCACCAGAGTCTGTATCCGGGGAGTCACTCGTTCAGGTTTCTTACGAAATGCTTTACAAAGCCACCGATGGCTTTGCTACAAAAAATTTCATCGGTGAGGGCAGCTTTTCATCTGTTTATAAAGGATGCCCTGATGCAGATGGTGTTATTGTTGCTATTAAAGTACTAAACCTCCAACGTCGAGGTGGTTCCAAGAGTTTCATCTCTGAGTGTGCGGCACTGAGAAATACCCGACATAGAAACCTAACAAAGGTCATAACTTGTTGCAGTGGCATTGACTTCCAAGGCAACGAATTTAAAGCCATAGTTTACGAGTTCATGCCTAATGGAAGCTTAGACCGATGGTTGCATAATGTGGACAACGAGTTCCCTCAACTTACTCTGCTTCAAAGAGTGTGTATAGCATTGGATGTGGCTAATGCGCTTGATTATCTTCATCATCATGCCGGAAAGACTATTGTTCATTGTGATTTGAAGCCAAGCAACATTCTTCTTGATGACGATTTGGTTGCACATGTTGGTGATTTCGGGCTGTCAAAGATCCTTCAATCTGAGTACCAAAATAGATATCATAGCAGCTCGGCTGGTGTTAGAGGTACCATCGGGTATGCTGCTCCTGGTATGTAACTCTGGTAACTTATATATCACCTTATTTAAATTGTCACATATATAGACTTCTAATCATTAAGGATTTAATTGCAGAATATGGGCTTGGGAGCAAAGTGTCGAGAAGTGGAGATATGTATAGTTTTGGTATTTTGTTGCTAGAGATGATTACAGGTAAGAAACCTACTGACACAATGTTTGGAGAAGGGCTCAGTCTGCACAATTACGCTAAGGCAGCAATGGGTGACGGTGGACTTGGCATTGTCGATCCAGCGCTTTTGAACGATGATGGGAATCTTGCACCAAATACCAACAAGGAAGGTACAGAAGAAACAACAGGTTATAGCGAAATGTGTTTGCGTTTGCTGCTGGAAATAGGAGTGTCATGTTCCATGGAGTCTCCACATCACAGAATGGACACGGCCAGTGCTGTCCAACAGCTGCAATTGATAAAAGATGCCATTTCAGGAAATACTACTGTTTATATATCCTCTGTTTAAACTTGTGAACAAAAGTCATAGAAGTAAGAACTTATTTCGAATGCCTTGGATAAAATTTTAGACAGTGTATACGCTGAGTACGAAAATATATATGTTTGGTATATTTGGCCTGTAAATTTTTTGTTTTTAGTTTAATTGCAAGGCAGTAAGTTATGTATGAGGAATTGCAACTCAGATAAGGATCCATGTTTTGAATAAATTCTTGTGTTTCTATTTCTTTCTTAATCATTCTGAAAATATTCAAAGAGGACTCAGAAGTGTTCTTGCAAAAGTTTTGGCTAGGTATATAGTTCAACAAAAGAATCAACTAGTACTAAAAACACATATTTAACATACCAGGCTTGTTAATGCTAAGTTGGAACAGGCTTGTTAATGCTAAGTTGGAAGATGTTGAAAAAATTAGAGAAGAGGATATCTACCCCTCGATTGTTGTCCCAAGTTTCTGTCGTGTTTGTGCTTGTGTTTTTGGATCGATTTGTGTAGAAAGTGAATTTGCAAACAATATAACAAGATAACTTATATTTCTTTCTAACCATTGTAATGTTACAGAAAATCAAATACTTATACTAAGCGAATGGTCACGTTGAACCATCGCGTCTGTTCACATAAAGGGTGCGTCCCTTGGTTCTGTTTGGTTCGAATGGGTGCCATGAATGGACACAACCATTCGCATGGTTTCCAGCAAATATGGAAGTTACAAACTTCCTAATCTACAATATTGGTCCTTCGAGTTTGAAAGCAATGTCGAGATTACTAAAACTTTGGTTTCAACATTCTCCTCTTAATCTTGATCGTTGCTTTCTCCCAAGGTCTTAACTCCGAGAATTTGTCTCATAGTTATAAACTTGAGTCTTGGTAAAGCTTTCGTTAATATATCTGCTCTTTTGTAGTTCTCCGCTAACGTGTTCCACATTTATATGACCATTCTCTACGCATTCTCGAATGAAATGATAGCGAATGTCTATATGTTTACTCATTCCATGAAATACTGGGTTCTTCACAAGTGCTATAGCTGATACGTTGTCAATCTAAGCGTTATCCTTTTTTCCTCCAATCCAGTTAGTTCACTAAGTAAACGTTTTAACATAAGGCTTGACATGCTGCTGCAGTAGCAGCCATGAATTCTGATTCACATGATGAGAGCGCCACTGTTGGTTGCTTCTGAGTACACCAAGTGATAGGTGAACTCCCCAAAGTAAAATACGATCCAGTAGTTCCTTTTCCTTTATCGGTATTGATTCCATAACTACTGTCACTATAACCTGTTATCGTGCACCGCCTTCCTTCTTGTATATTATTCCATGTTCTTTCGTTCCTTTGATGTATCGGATTACTTGTTCTACTGCCTCCAGATGATGATCCTTTGGCTCTTGCATAAATCTGCTGAGTAGTCCGACTGAGAACTAAGATCCGGGTCTTGTATGTAGTAATATCTGAGATTCCAATTAAGCTACGGTAATAAGTTGCGTCAACTGGTTCCTCCATCTTCCGCCTTGACCAACTTAGTGCCGGGACCAATGGTGATCATTAGTATCATTGCTATCCGTCAATTTATCTCTTTTAGGATCTTGTTAATGTATCCCCAGTTGCTTGATGTAAGTCTCTCCTCCTGTCTGTGTAATTCTATCCCAAGGTAAATGCTAGCCAAATCCTAAGTGCGCTCATTTCAAATTAATCTTCCAATTTGGGATTTGAACAATCTGATCTTCCTTCTTTGAGTTCCGGTAATAATTAAATCATCTACATAGTAACCCCAACTAATTAGTGTAGAAGTCTTGCTTCTCTTCGTGTAAACTGCTTGTTCAAGATTACATTATCTTAAAGTCCGAATGACTTTCAATGCTTTGTCAAGCTTCACAGTTCAAACTCTTGTGCTTGTCTTAAGCCATACAAAGCTTTAGTTAGCTTGTATACCTTTTCGCAAGGTTTTCCTTGTTGTATGAAAACCTTCAGGTTGTGTAAACATAGACTTCTTCCTTCAATTCTCCATGTAAAAATGCTATTTTAACAATCTAAGTGGTGTACTTGCCATCCATGGTATGCTGCTAAGTGCTAATATTAATCGAACCGTTTTCTATCCTATCAACGGGTGCGAATACCTCAATCAAAGTCGCTATTCCCTTGTTACTTAGTACATAACCTATTTTGCTACTAAGATCTTGCCTTTATACTTAATGATCCTTTCCTTGTGCATTCCTCTTGGTTTTGTAAACCATTTGAGTCCCTATTGCCTTTCTGATTTGGAGGCAATTGTTGTAAGGTCCATGTGTTGTCTTGTTGAATGGAATCT
>LBNU01013322.1:119316-151376 GCA_014162995.1 Artemisia annua
GTCATCGGGTGGATGATCACTAGTGTCTGGTCCATGTTTCTTTACCATAGCAGCCTCAACAGCATCCTATGTTAATTTGAAAAATTGAGAAATAATGTTCACTGATTAAGTACTTAATCCATCATCGAATACACAGGAGATAAAAAAAAATACTTACTGCCACTCTTTTTGAGCTAGCTGTAATGTACTCTCGTGTTCTGCCCCCCGATGCTTCATCCATGCCGCTCCCTGACGCCTCACTCGACACATTTGTGCTAGTATGACAGTGATGGTAACCTTCTAATAAAGTAACAGGTCGCTTTTCTGTTTTTCCTGTAAAAATATTCATTAGTTAGGAGTTTATTAATGTATAAAATGCAAAAAGTAAATTAATTGATGTTATATTTACCATTTTGAACATGTGTTGAAAAACGGTAATGGATCCGGCAGTATGCTTTGATACTTCACCATCTACTTCAGTTAATCTGTTTTGTCGAGCCACATTTGACTTTTTTTTGCCATCCCGGTTTATTCCAGACCCTATCAATCATGTTCTCCCAATGGGCTTGATCTATCCAACTTGGGGTATACGGCTTCAAAACAGATAAATCATTTCCAACTGTGGTAGAGTCCTGTTCGGCTCTAAGAGCAGCATCCCTTCGACATTCACCCAATATATCTGAATACCTTCTCGCCATTACCCTTTCCCAAGCTCTATATACAGCTGCATTTTCTGAAGGATGCCATTGATATTGATCCTGTATATACATCATTTGCTACAATAAGTTATCAAACCAGCAACATGTATCATTACTATTGGAAGTTATCTTGGGTTCACTAGTATTAACAGGTTCATATTATAATGAGTTTTATTAAGTAAAAACAATTTAAGTAAAAACCTGGAATTCCTCAAACATCAAATCTCTGCTTTCTTGGTCAACCTCTCTCCATGTCGCCCAAGGTTCATAAAACATACTCTTGAAGATACTGATAATATCACGGGTAATGTGGCCTTCTGCAAAACTACAAGATTGAAACAATATATATTAGGTAAAAAGAAAGTAACATCACATTCATTATATATTAAGATACATACCCGCCATAATAGAGTGTAATCATCGGCCTTTGTGATGGATGATTAGGTATTGATTGTGGCAAGTTTGATCCACGTGCATGATGTGATGTCTCTGTTTCATTGTCATTAGTACCACCACGGATCCCATTATCGTAATCTGCATCCGGATTACCACATCCAGATGTACTACTACTACCACCAATGCTTATATTTCCACTTCTGCCCCTTCCCGTTCCCCTGCTTCCGATACCATTATCATGATCAGCATCATCTAGATTACCGCACCCGAATGTACTACCACTACCACCAATGCCTATATTTCCACTTCTGCCCCTTCCCCTTCCCCTGCTTATGCTTCCGATACCATTATCATGATTTGCATTATCTGGATTACCGCGCCCTAATGTACTACCACTACCACCAATGCCTATATTTCCACTTAAGCCCCTTCCCCTGCTTATGCTTCCGATACCATTATCATAATCAGCAACATCTAGATTACCACACCCGAATGTACTACTACTACCACTAATGCCTATATTTCCACTTCTGCCCCTTCCCCTTCCCCTGCTTATGCTTCCGGTACCATTATCATGATTTGCATTATCTGGATTAACGCGCCCCAATGTACTACCACTACCACCAATGCCTAAATTTCCACTTACACCCCTTCCCCTGCTTATGCTTCCGATAACATTATCATGGTTTGCATTATCTGGATTACCGCGCCCGAATGTACTACCACTACCACCAATGCCTAAATTTCCACTAATACCCCTTCCCCTACCTCCACCGCCATTATCATAATCTGCATCCAGACTACCACGCTCGAATGTACCACTAGTGCCAACAAAACCTCTATTTCCATTATTTCCACCCCTTCCCCTTCCTCTGCCCGTTCCCGTTCCCGTTCCCCTACCTCTACTATTATTATTTCTAGCCATGATTCCTGCATAACATGTCACAGTTAATAACAACAAGAATAATGCATTTAAACATGTCACAATTAATAACACTTAGCATAATGCATTTATAAATGTCACAATTAATAATCAGCACAAGTCATTTACACATAAGCACACAACATATTGCATTACTGGTAAGAAAAAGCTAAAGTAAGTTTGTACTAATCATTCAAAGAATGATCAGTCAGATAAATTCCTCATCAGAAGAATGATCGGATAAATTGAGCTCGTTATTAGAATTATCATCTGAATCATCATATATATCTAGAAACTCAAAATGATCGGATAAATTGAGCTCGTTATTAGAATTATCATCTGAATCATCATATATATCTAGAAACTCTTCTTCATCCTCATTAACTTCCAAATCATCATATGCATCCACATACTCTTCTTCATCCTCACTAACTTCCATATATGCATCGCCAACGTAAATATTACGAACTTCTTCCATTTAGAAAAATAGAAAACGTTTATAACACTAGAACTCGTAATTTGATTTGAATTTACACCGAATAGTGTAATCCCAAAAATGGTTAAGTTGAAACACGAGTCGACATAGTTTAACATACCATATATGTACATAATAAATTTTAATATTTCCGTCGGAAATCCGTCGGAAATATTATTTATTTCCGACGGAAATATTAAAAGATAAATAATCATTAGAAATTAAAACATTTCCAACGGATTAGCAACAAATAAATATAGATGTAGGAAAGGCGTCTGAAATTCGACGGAAGGTTATGTTTATTACTGACGGATTTCCGACAACAATCGAATCTCTTGGAATTCCGTCGGAAGTTACTCGAAAAAGCACACTTGTCGCTTTTTCGTCGGAAATTGGTCGGTAAATTAGCGACGGAAAAGTATCCGTCGGAAAATCTGTCGCTGAAAGTCCACTTTCTAGTAGTGATATAGTGGCAAGCTTGAGGCCAACTCGACTACAAAACTCGAGTTCAATCAAACCTATATATTCAAGCTTAAACTCGGGCTGCTAAACCTAATCAAAGTTTCTAGCTATCTGGGATTAATAACTCCTCACTCAAATAAAAGTAAGAATATAGTCAAAATTAGGTTTTTTTTTTTTTTTTTTTTTTTTTTTTTTTTTTTTTTAAGTTTCCCTTAACGGCGGTCTAAGATCACCGACGAAATACTAAAGATTTACTCGATTCTATAACATGACTCCGAGATGAATCTTTCAAACCCGGTTGAATCTAAAGTTTACTCGATTCTATAATGTCCAGTACCCAAGCTCAACTCGAAAGTCTCCTCGAGTAGTTGAAGCTCTAACTCAACTCGAGTCAAATAGAAGTCAATCTCTAGTAACTGGAGAGTTATGTTGACTCAGTTACATACCTCTCATATTATATATAGCTCATTTCAACAAAATTAAACATGAAGCGATATTGACAACTAGTATAACAACTGGGATGCATGTATCTTTTATATATATAATAAGAAAACTTATTTTTGGCAAATCGAAGAATGAAAGATTTTACCCCGCCCGCAATACAGGGACAAAATATATTCGTTATGAACATTAAATAAAATATTGTTATGAATAAATCTAAAGGTGGAAAGATATGAAAGGACTAGTCCACTTTTGTAAGTAGGGAATGGATTCTACACGTCCAAGAAGGGAAAGTTTCATATTCTACCACTAAGGCTCCAATGAGAGGAGCAAACAATTCCATATATGTCCGTTATCCCACTATTGACCGTTATTAGATCCTTGTATGTTTATGGCCATGACTTTTAATATTCCCTCTTCGCATAACTACTATGCATGCCCAAAATTGTAATAATCACCGAAAGTAATATTTGTACATTTAGCTTCTACACTAACACAAAAATCTTGAATTTATATCACGTATGAAATTAAGTTCACAATATTTTAAAATTATCCCTATACATTGCATGCCAATATTAACTTTAGACTTCAAAAGGAATCTAATCATCTACTTTCCGTTTTTCAAAAACATGTTGCAGTCTTTTCTGGGGCCATATTCCTTGAATAATTATCTTGAAAGACAAATGATATTAAGAGAGTGAAGAGATGGGGTATTGACGAGTGGAACATAGATGAGATTGGAATATTATCAACACGATGATAAGGTTTATGTGATTAGGGTTTTTTGCTTTTGCAAAATACTTCTTTACCCACTTGTGTTGTGTCAATTGGTTCTGTATCGACAATGATGGTTATCGAGGCTTATCTAGAATGACCTTTTATCATGAAACAATTTAAATCATAAAAGAGACTAACTTTATAATCCATAATGGCTCTATATAGGGTAATCTCTCATATAATCTCGTTTGTGTCCATTTAGATTACAACAAAGTAACAATAGCACGAGCAAGTACCTTTAAACAACCATTTTGTGTAGATACTTTCACACAATTATACTTTTTCTAAGTAACAATTGAACACTTTAAAAAGATGTTATAAAAGAGAATACATTCGCTAACAGAAATACATAAGACACCGTTTACTTGTCATTTTTAAGTTATGAAAATGAATGAACGTACTAGAACTGGATCGTCATTCTAAAAAACAAGAAGTATATTCATTAAAAGAAACTACAGATATAATGCCACAGCTGTCTAAACGAATATGTATAGTCGATGATGATATTCCCTGAGTTAGTGGATATAGGTCCAAACAGATCTTAATATTGCTGTGATTCTGTATTTTCTTCTTACCGAACACTATTCTTTAGGATATTGACAATATCTATCAAATGTGAGATCGACACGTACATGCTATTATTACGTCACAAAAAGTGTAACTTTGAGGAAAAACATTCCCTAACCACTATCATAGCTAGCTCACATTAGAGCTAAAACTTTCTTGTCCTACATACAAAGAATGATGTTTTCTCTATAAATAGAGGAAACATATGATCTTCCTATTCATTATAAGGAGAATTCACCTATAATTTCCTTCCTGTTCAGCTCTTTCTCTTTAGCAAGTTGTGGGTGGGAGGGAGGCAAGGACTGTGATGGCTGTGCCAGAACAGAAAGGGTAATATGCATCTCACTTGTTTGTGTTATATTGCCATGTCTTCCATATTTTTTGGTATTTTGTAAATATGTTAGACCCTCTATGTCTCTCATACATGTGTACGCTTAAAGCGTATACATTTACACGTTTGATTGTACGATATGATTAGGAAGCGTATTCAAGGTATTACCATTCAGAATTGCTCAAATTAAATCCTTCAAGCAGAATACTTAAACACACATCAACGGGTTTGTGATATTGTTATAAACTTTCAACTTTAAACAATCTATATAGCTTTTGACTCATTAAGCTCATCATGAGGAACATACGTAAATTGTATATTTATCATTAGGCAGTTAAATCTAATTGATCTAGATCTGGCCATTAGTACACATTGGATACGTTTTTGCCATCGTTCCTATGTCATTGATTAAGAGAAGAAGACAATGACGGATGTTGACAGAAGATAGAGAGCACAGAGAAGAATGAATTGCCTCATGAATATTGCATTTCACTCCTTCGTGCTCTCTATGCTTCTGTCATTACCTTTAATTTCCTCCTTTCTTAATCCCAGTATAAATTACAATTGAAGTTCATATACTAAACTCGGATTAACGTAATACTTTTTTAAATAACCTAGTTTTCTAAATTTCTCGTCTTCATGTGGCTCTTGCTTATCTTTTTCAAGCATCTTATACATATAAATAATAATATGGGAATATATTAGCTACAATGCAACTCTCTACAATTTGTGCTATAATTTGTGGGTCTCTAAGTTTTTTTTGTGGGTCCTTAAGTCTTTTTAGCGGGTCCTTGATTCTTTTTTTATGTAATTTATGTGAAGGATTGTAGCCAATTGTCTACAAAAATTATACCCAAGCTATCCACTAATAATATAGTTAGAAAATCTATTATTTTCATCTTTTGACTTATATTATTGACTTATGTATTCGTACCTCCTGGATACGAAAAATAAATGATGATTTTTTTTTTTTTTTTTAGTTTTTATTTTTTGTTTTTTGTTGACATTAAGATTTTATTAAAAACTCAAGCATGAAGCTCAAGATGGGTAATTTTACAAGATGTTGTTATATGCCAAGATACGATCATAGAATTCATACATTCCAATGTAAGTTAAATTTCTTGTTTCTATACGTATTCCACGAGAAAGAAAGGGTTTTAATTTCTGCTTCAGGGGTGTCTTTCCTTGGTGGTTTCAAGTCAAAAATGCGTCTACTCCTGAAGTGCCAAATAGTCCAATTAGTGATAAGAACCACCGCATCAAAGATAGGTTTTACCTTGATCGGAAGAGATAGCACACCCTATGTGACGATTCCTAAGATGTCTTTAAGGTAGTCGTTTAACCACCACCACTTTATGATCAGCTTCCAGAGGTGTTGTGCTATGTCGCAGTCGAGAAAAAGACGGTGGCCAGTCTCTACAGCTTCATTGCAAACTGGACAGAAAATGGAATCAAGGTCTATTCCGCGTATATCCAAATTCTGACGAGTTGGAAGACCATTGATGATCAATCTCCAAGCAAATATGTTGATATTAATTGGAGTGTTTTTGTTCCATCTTACCTTGATTCCACTTGTATCTAAATGTGATTGTCGATGACGGTTGATCTTGTCTGAACCAAAATTCCAAAGTGCTCCCTTATGATATTAAGGTTCATAGCATATTAGACGTAAGTAGTTTATCTAGTAGTTTTTATAAGATTGGTATGTCTCTCTTATGAACGGTTTGGTTTGACCTAAAAATAGTGCATTTGTATTTCACCTATGAAGTGGGTTGAGATGTGAGATTCACTCACATCCTATGTACTTAACTATTTTTTGGAATACTAATTTACCAGGTGTAACAATCATTTACTAAAAAAAATAATCCAGAGTGCTAACTAATCTTATATATGAACAGGGCTCAGATGAGAGATATTCATATCTTATATTTTTTTTTTGCAAATTACCATTGTATGTTGTAGGTACAAATAAAAAATATAGGGATAATTCTAAAAATGACCAAGTTGCTCAATCGTTGGGATTTTTTTACCTTAGATTTGAAAATTCTTGTTTTGACCAAGGTGGCCCGGTTGCCCAACACGTGTCGCCCCCATGGGACGCCAAGTGGCAAAATTTTGGGCAACTCATGGAAAATTTTGGGCAACTCAGACAATTTTGGGCAACTTGGGACACTTGGCGTCCCATGGGGGCGACACGTTTAGGCAACCGGGGCCACCTTAGTCATTTTTGGAATTATCCCAATAATATATATTACTCCATAAAAGCTAACATTTTGGTATGAGCTATGAAGAACTTACTGCGTACATGGAAACACCGGAAGTGATTTTGTTTGTATATTATATCTATATATTATGGGGCAACATAAGTAGCGAATAGTATTAAAAAAAATAGTTTCCTAGCGCCACAGCTGAATAAAAAATATTATGGGGCAACGGGCATTATATAATATTCGAAAGTAAAGTTGAACCAGTAACATGTTGGCAAAGAAATAACTGAAATTGACCGTACGTGCTTAAAATATTCGGTTTAGCAAATATTACTAAACTTAAAATAAAATATTCGTAAATAAAATATGCGTAAAGTAATAAAATATTATTATGGTGATTGCTAGGCGCAAGCTTATTTTTCTATTGTCACACCTTTAAAAAAAAACCAACACAGATTTTATGTATTTGGTCCTTCATGTAACAGGTCCGTTTCAAACTTAGTCCTTTATGACTAAGTTTGCAACGAAACGTTGATATAAGGACAATTTTTGTAACATAATTGAAAAAGAAATTTTCAAAAATAGTCCTTAAGTTATCGATCGTCTACAACGTTAGGCTCTTGCGCTTCGCGATGGCTCGCAACGAAAATCAATAATTTTGTATTCAAAATTGCCGCCGCGAAGCGCGGGCCTTCACACCTTGTTATAACTATCTAAGTACATACATGAC
This sequence comes from Artemisia annua, assembly GCA_014162995.1. Classification (NCBI taxonomy): domain Eukaryota; kingdom Viridiplantae; phylum Streptophyta; class Magnoliopsida; order Asterales; family Asteraceae; genus Artemisia; species Artemisia annua. The sequence goes on from LBNU01013322.1 coordinate 127,302, forward strand.
AATTTAGTGTATGAATAGGAACTAAAAAATTCATATGAAAATAGCTAAGGAAATTTTCGTTAAACCCCATATAATTTTGTAGATCGTATAAAAAGTTTTAATGTACCCTAAACTAGTTTTTGGAAATATAAAGATTTTCATTTATTAAATTAGACTTAGGATCAAATGAGAAGAACTCTTAAAATGAGAAGGATGAGAAATAACTATAACCACATATTAAAGATGCATCAACATGAATTAGATGCATCCCTAATCTTTTAGATGCACCCTAATATATTTTCTAGCTAAAAATTAGATGCATATACATATATTAGATGCATTTTAGCAAGTTGGGAAAATACTATGTATTTTTCGTCCTCTGCGGGTCAAATTTGTTGTAAGTACTACTTTGCATCGTTTTCACTTCAAAATTACTTTTGAAACTAATTGGGATACATGTAAATAAATAGAGATGCATCTAATTCAAGTCGACGCATCTCAAATACGTGGTTATAGTTATTTCTTATTCTTCTCATTATAAGTTTTCTTCTCACTGGATCCTTACTCTATTAAATTAACTATAATTTTATGTATATAAAATTAAATATGACTTTAAAGAAGCTTTATCATCAATAACGGTATCAAGATACGGTCAAAATGAGCATAATATTTAAATTTTGTATTGTTTTATAAAACTCATAACCTTATAAAAGTATAAAAATGATAAGATAGTTGAGTAATTTCTTCACATTTCAACGCTTACAGAGTTCTTTTAACGGACAGAAATGTGGCGATCATGCTTTAATAAAAGACGCCAATAAATTTTCATTTGAATTTTTATCTTTTAACCATTTGCTACTAACATAAAAATTGCAAATGTTATTTCGATTAACTAATTAAATTCTTTTAATATGTTATTATATGGCTTAACACCCTCTAAAAATAGAGTAAGAACACCGTTCGTTCCAAAACTTGTAACAAAAATAAACGTTTCGTTTCAAATTCAAAACAAGTCTGTCATCCATCTCTATTAACACCATTTTGCATCCCCAATAGTCCCTTTGACTAATGGCTGTTACAACCCCACATGCTTCCTAGATGGAAAATGTAGGACAAAAATGTCGTCTTTCCAATTTTTGCTTCCTAGACCACAATAGCGGGGTGAATCAAACATCAAGCCTATAGGATTACTTAGTATCTCAATTCTCCCTCATCAATGACATCTCCTTCATCAGTATCAGAGTCCGTAAAACCAATAAAAGGTGAAATCATAGGTACATTCACGACATTATTTCTTGCATTGCTAGGTAAAACTACTTCTCCCATATCACTATTCTGATCATTAACTAAATCATCAAGAATTTTGATTATATAAACAGAGGCAATCCTTTCATTAATTAATTTATCATTTTTGAAAACAACCTTGCTATCCCCGACTTTTAACGAAAAATTTCTTTTGAAAACATCTATCTTAGCACGTGCAGTAGAAAAAAATGGTTTTTCTATGATAGCAAAGTCTACTGGAAAAACAAATTTATCAATTTTCTCCAACACATTTTCCACTATTCTCTTATTTTTCTTAATGGTTTTATCAGCCAATTCAATATTTAATATTTTAGGAGTAAGTTCCCCTAAACCAAATTTAGTGAAAGTAGAATATGGCATAATACTTACGCTAGCTCCTAAATCTATTAAAGCATTATCAAAAGAAATATCACCAATTAAGCAAGGTAAAATAAAACTCCCTGAGTCTTTCTTCTTAGATGGAAGCATATTCTTCAAAACGGCAGAACATCTTTCATTCATCGTCACCCTTGATGCTTCCTCGAACCTTGACTTGTTTTTCAACAAGTCCTTCAGATGCCTTGTGTAGCTAGGCATTTGTTGGAGAGCTTCCACAATTGGTATGTTGACTCAGCTCGCAACTTCATCAAATCAGTCAAAAGCTTATTTTCTTTATCAGCAGTCATACCTTCCATGAGTTGCCTAAACGGAGGTGGTCGATATGGTTCGACTACGGCTTTTGTTGATGGTTGCTCTTCTTCCTTTACTTCATCCTCATCATTCAGCTTAAATACTTGTTCATCCTGCAATAACATACTAGAAACAATAGTACATTCATTAGTATAAGAGGTAATTTATGAATCTAAAGTTGGTTCCTCCATAACTGAAATTGGTTTGACGTGTTCCCTTAGGTTTTTTTCGGTAGTACTCGGTAGAGCCCATTCAAACCTTTCTTGAAGAACCTTAGCTAAATGCCCAATTTGATTTTGTAATGCATTGATTGCAATCCCTTGATTCCTAAATGTTGCTTCATCATGCCTCTTTGCAAAGTCTTCCATGAATTTCTTCAATGTCTTTTCAAGACTTGTACATTCTTCTTGATAAGAAGACCGATTTTTATCTCTCTGGTAGTATCCAGGTGTTGTACCCCTGTACCTCTGTGGACCTGGATAAGGTACACCGAATTGAGTGTAGTAGGTTTCCTCCAATGTTTTCCCCTCTTCTTTTGAATGGCAATCTTTAGACAAGTGACGTCCATTGCATTTTCACACCCTACTTCAATCGAATGAACTCTTTCAGTTATATTCTTCATATCCCTTCCAAGGTTATTTAGTTGAACCTTGGTAGCAGCGAACCCATCAGAATTTTCTTCACTCACTCCCTTATTGGCCGTTTAAGCCAAGGTCACTTTGCGTAAATGCACCTTTCTCATTTATGAGATATTGATTTACTTGATGCAAAGCACTTGCTTACTTGTATCAAGATGATTAGTGAATGAATTAAGTGTAGCTTAGTTAAGGATTATCAATTTTGAATACTTGAATTTGAATTCTTAAAATGCTTATCCTTTGTATGATTGTTTTACACAAACATTCTCTTACACTCCGTTACACACTTTTACACTCTTGTACCCTACAGTCCTAGACCATAACATGTTCCACTAATCATTTTTTTGTCTCCCACATTCCCACCTTCCATATTCTTCTACCTAAAAATTATTTTTGCCACATGATTATTACACCAACACAAATCAAACACATCACCACCCTTCCTATCCAAATTTCATTCATCTTCACCACACTCTCTTCATCTACATATGAAAACTTGGAATTGCCAACTCATTATCTTACACACCTATGGTCCTATTACTTCTCACACATTCGTCATTTCAATTTTGAATTTGAATCACCACACATACACAAACATACAAAATCACCAACATATACACTCACATTGCCAACTTACAATTTCCAACCCACACTCTTACACATCTCTTACACATTTACTTCTATAACGTACTTCCTTTTCACAAACCCACAACATATAGACTTGAATAACATTATTTAATTGTATGATTTATCCTACTACACAACATGTATATATAGTTCCTTCTCCTACACTTATTCATCTCAGAAACACATAACAATCTTATTTGAATTTGAATTCAAATTAAGTCTCCCTCACACCCTTCACCTCCAACTTTCAATGTGTGATCTTGAAATTGGCCACCTCACTCACTACTCTTTTCTTTATTTTACCACATACATTGTTTTTTTCCTTATGTGATCTTGGAAAAAGCCACATCACCCTCTTACACTCCTATACTTCCGACAACCTTCCTCTACACTCCTTATTCAAATTTTGAATTTGAGGGGTACCTAGTGTGTTTCTTTTTCTTCATAAAAGTCTATTGAATTTTAGGTTTTGAGTGTCTGTGTCGATTAAGGCAAAAGCTTCTCGTTTCGTGCTCGACGATCCGGGTTTGTTGAAGACGGGATCCAACAAGTGGTATCAAGAGCTATAATGTTCGCAGTTTCTGGATAATCAGGTTAAGAAGGTTTTAGGGTTATATCAGTCGAGTTTTTAGGGAACGTTCATCCGAGAAGACAAAGAAGATGATGAATAAGAATGTATGTTGTTGCACGTGAATAATAATACAAAGCTAACAAGGGTATTTTTGTCTTTTGGTGTGTACTAAAAGTCAAAACATTTATATTTGACTTCATCTTTTTGAAAGCCTTTGGTTGTATATTAAGATTTTGATAGAAATGGGTTCTTTGGTTTCGTTTTTATTTCTTGTGTGACTAAGTTTTTTGAAATCAATTTATTTGAAATTAAATTTTTGGTTTGTTGCTTGTTCTAAGTCGAGGGTTTAGGTTCGAACCGGTTAAATCGACTTACAAGAAAGGTGTTGCATACGGTTTATAACACACGGCTTGTAAGACTTGTTGGTAAAGGTGGTCAAGAAATATATTGGCAAACTTTTTAGCATGGTCAACTAAGAATGGTTGTTTCTATAACTAGGCTAGACATCAAAAATTTTGATAGGAAGATTGACTCCAGGTTATGGCAAATAAAGATGCATGCTTTAAAAATATAACAGGGATGTGATGTTGCATTGAAGACATTACCCTCAGATATGGAAGCATGAAAAATAGCTGCTTTGATGAAGAAGGCATACAATACCTTGATTCCATGCTTGGGAGACCATGTTTTATGAGAAGTTACCAAGTAAACAACTGGTGTAGAAATTTGGCCGAACTTGACTAGTATGTATATGACTAAGCCCTTAGAAATAGACTCTATCTAAAGAAGAAGTTGTACACGTACTATATGAGTCAAGGTACGAAAATGGGTAAATATATAAATGAGTTTAATAAGTTTGTACTTGATTTGACGAATATAGATCGAGATTGAGGATGAGGATCAAGCACTTATGTTACTTATGTAATTGCCATCGTCTTATGAAACCTTTGTGAGACATTATCGTATGGGAGGAAATCCTTGATAATGGAGGATGTTCTGGTGGCTCTGAATTAAAGAGAGCTGAAGAAAATAACCGAACGCACAAACGAAGAAACTAGCGATGGATTATACGTAAGGGGAAGGTCGGATCTTTCAAGTAAAGCTCATTCTGGAAGAAGTTCGTGGTTTAAGTCCAGGGGTGGAACTAGTAAATTCAAGTGCTTCGTATGTCATTAGACGGTCATCTGAAGAGAAAGTGTCCAATGAAGAAATCAAGTAAGTACGTCTTGAAGGGTAAAGGTGATCATGATTTTGATTCTTCTGAGGATGAGAGTAACACCTACTTTGGAGAAGACTTGGTGGTAGTCGAGAATGATGAGATGGTTGAATTGGTAATAGATTTAGTTGGGTCTTATCATATGACACCTAGGAGGGAGTTCTTGTATGACTTCAAGGGTGTTGATGGTGATTCATTTCAGTTAGGTCATAACTAGACTTGTACTATCTAAGGGACAAGGATGGTGAATACTGAATATACAGTTGCCTAATGTTCAAGCTTTATACTGCAAGATGTCACATATAGTTCAGGGCTAAGAAGAATCTTGATTTCATCGGGTGCTCTTGAAAAGAGGGTTATACTATGAAGATAAAGATGGGTAGAGTCAAGGTGCTCAAAGGTTGAGGTTTTGATGACTGTGATCAGGTGAAAGAATTGTATGTATACTCTAGAAGAAAAAGTGAAGACTTTCGGTGTACAAAAGCATAGAGGTTCAAAAGTGAATAATTTTGGTTTACAAAAGCATGGAGGTTCAAAACATGTTGGATTCAAGAAATTTGGTTCAAAACAAGTTGGGTTCAAGAAACTTGATCATACACAAGTTGGATTCAAACAACTTAGCTAAAAACGTGTTTGGTTTGAGATAGAATTAAAGGGAGCTCAGGGAAATTGTAAAGCTAAGGTTGTTCTAGATAGTAACTATGATGTTATAGTGGCTCAAAGACCGTTGGAGGTTAAGCACGTCGAAGAAAAGACAAACACGGAATACTTGGTAAACACGTCGAATCCGTACCCACTTTAATTTTTATGTAACTTCTTCCATTATACTTTTTATATAAGTATCTCTATTATCTAACACATTTGCATTTTGTACATATTATTCAAAATGTGAAATCGTTTCATAGTATCTTCGTTTTCTTTAACCTTCAAAATTTTGAATATATAAGAGTGTTTTGCTTTGTCTTTTCGGTGGGGTTTAGTCTGAGTTAGTTTCGATACTCGCCATTTTATTCATATAATATTCAATTGGTGATAACTGATACCTGTGGGAAAACCCGAAAAACCGGTTGATAATACTAATCGGGTACCCCAACAAGTAATGGGGCGGGTACATATGTGAAATATTATATACGGGTGGCTGACACTATGGTAACCGGAGTACATGGTCAAGAGGGTGTAGATGTTAATGTTCTTAAATACAAGAAAGTGAAGGAGACTAAGAATTCTGATCTTTGAAAATTATGAAGTATTTAGTCGATAAGGTGGTCTCAAGTTCGAGGTTCCAACACAATCGGTTATGTATAAATGTTACTTCTAAGGTGGAATATTAGGAGCATCTAACATAGTTAGGGGGTTTAAGTGTACGTTGTAATTAAGATTACGTATTAGACTATAACTAGGTGATATAGACTTGCCTTGTAAGGCAATGAAGGCATTATGGTCGGTTCATGTGTTAGAGTCGGTTGAGAATCCTTAACCCACTACTACACGGTTTCTCTACCTGTCATCTCTATGAATAGAGATGAAGGGAAACGCTAGTCATTTACATTCTTCTTCCTCAAGTTGTATCATAGTCGATTAATAAAGGGGTGTGAGGGGTATCTCGTGTGCTTCTTGTTCTTCACAAAAGTCTATTGACTTTTGGGTTTTGGGTGTACGTTTCGTGTCGATTGAAGCTAAAGCTTCTCGTTTCCGTATTCAACGATCCAGGTTTGTTGAAGACGAGATTCCGACAAAATCATTATTGAAATTATTTCTGGAGGAATATAACAACACTTAAAAGGTGAGAGTTCACGAAGAACTACATTCACCTTTCACCCATTGACATCATTAGACCAGGTAATGCCAAAGCTATAATCTGAATTCCCCAAAGGATTCTTCCCAGTCTAGGTGACTTGAGATTCTATTGCAAAACACTATAAGCTCAAGTACATATAAAACCGATTGGAATATTACACATTTTTACAAGTAATTACATGCAGACTTAATTAGTCTTTAACGTCTGTATCCGTGTCTACCGATGCCTCTTTTGACATTCGTTCCTTCGCCTGAATTGCCTGAAAAGGTAGTGTTCTACTAATTAAGTCATTACACAAGAAACAAACAACAAACATATTAGTGTGACCAAAAAATCATACTTGTTTTCCCCAATCAGTGCGTCCTGTTATTACCAATAGACCGATCGACAGAATTACAGATCCAATCACAATCCCAATCCAAAATCCTTTAGCTCTCAGATGTAAAGGGAAACCTAATACAACTGCTGCTGGGATCCCAAACAGATAAAATGCACCAAGGTTCACATAAGCTCCAATATGTTGCCACCCACTTCCCTTAGCGATTCCTAACACATATAAAAAAACGTTTTAGCAGCGATTACTTAAGTTCAAAATAAACATGTATAAAAGAATGATCACCAACCAGAAATTACTGCTTGTAGGCTTTCTGTGATGATTGAAAGGGATATAAAAGGAGCCATTGATGCAACATAACTCACAACTGGCTTTTCATTGCTGTAAACTTTTCCAAGAAATTGGCGACAACTGAAAACCGTCATGCTAATAATTATGCCTTCCGTGATGGCTAGCAAAATTGACACGCATGCGGCTACCCGAGCTCTTTGGGGGTTCCCAGCCCCTAATTCATTTGAAACTCGAGTGCTATGTAATGAAATTTCTAAATAAGATTTCTTTTAATGGAATAAAACTTGTGGATTGGTGTGCGGTGACATATAATTAATTCTGGAAATTTACCTTGCGGCGGCTCCAACTCCATATGATATGGTGAAGTGCAATGTGGAGATTGTTAGGCTGGTTAAAAAACATTTTGGTAGATCAGATCATTATTGCTAATTAATCATAATATGATATGAATAACTGGAGTAAGGAAAGTATACCATATTGAAAGAACTGAGGTTTCGAGCTCTGGATTTGGTAATAAGCCCGAGATCAAGATAAGTATTTCAAGTGCCCACCATTTGAGACTAAAACGCATATGCATTACCATTAGAAGTAAAAGTGAAAAACGATAGATATAATAATTATTAAGAACAGTCATGTATTTGAGATCAAATTATATGTTAATTTCATGTTATACTTGGTTGGGTCTTCGCGACTCTCTACATAACTTCAAGGGAGGTGATTTGCACACTTTTTATTTTGTTCGGGACACTCAACTGTACAATCAGTGAGAGCATATAAACATTGTACAACTATGTATTGCACATAATAGAGTGTCCTAATCAAAAATATGAGTGTGCAAATCAATTCCCTAACTTCAAGTTGCTTTAAAATCAAGCAATATCAATTTCAAGTTATAAAAAATTATAGAGCTTACCAGATCATTACGGCTGAGGGGACAGCAAACCGGAAGAACTCTTTGATACCAGCAAACGCATCCATGGAGATAGTCACATGGGTGTTCTTACCAAGGGGTGAGAATTTAACATAGAGCACAACTAGTATCAGATAAAGCCAATTTGACAAACTAAATGCCACTGCAGCACCAACGATTCCTAACTTTAACTTGAACACCAAAGCCCAACAAACAGGGACATGGAAACATAAAACAAGGGTACAGCTCACAAGCAGTGGAATTGTCAAGCTCTGCGATTGAAGTGATCTCATGATGGGCTTAACGATTGCACCTCCAAACAAGGCGGGAATAAGGTATATAGAGTATTTTCGGGCTTCTAGCGAGATCAAGGGGTCTTGGCCAATTAAAATTAGGAATTTGTCTAGGAAAATCCATGAGATGGAGACTGGGATGCAAACTAGTAGCAATGAGATAATAGCACTGCAGGTGTATATTCCAATTTTGTTGTATTCTTTGGCTCCATAAGCTTGACCACAAAGGGTCTCTAGTCCTCCCACAAGTCCTGACTATTCGTTAAGCAAATATTGGTATAATATAAGTGAACGAAGAAGAAAATAGAACGTATATTAGAGTTTGACAATTAACTTGAATAACCAATTAATTAATAACATCACACTATAATGTAGAGAATCCATCTGTCATTATATATTTCGCAGAAAACTGTATTAGTTATAGTAAACTAAAGGCTTGATAAAATGTTACTCTCTTCTTGTGGGACAAGTCACACTCGTAAAACATCACTACCCGAAGAAACACAGTTATTACCAATAATTTTGAACCAAAAATTTGCAGGGTATCCACTATAGGGTTGTCTCATGCATTTCGAAGTAGACCCCTAATAGCATTGCCCGCTTGTTTGCGTAGATTTTGAGGCCCTGGGGCTACATTTATAAGGTATGGCTCACGAACATGAAAGACAAAAATGTTAAAAATATTGTTATAAATATTACAAGTGAATTAAAAGTATTAAAAACTCTAGACGAGTACTCGTGCATAGCAACAGGATTTTATAATGACAGATCGTTTAGTGATAAAAAAAGGTTTATGGGTCATAAACGAAAAATAATAAAAGTATGAAGATTTGGAGATTAAACATAATGTTTTGAAAACCCGGTTCGACCCGGGTGGTTCAACCGGTTTAACCGTTCCGGTCGAAAAACGTGTCGGTTTAAACCGAGTCAACCCGACGGGTTGGGTCGAAAACAGGTCAATTAAACCGGATCAACCCGTCGGGTTTGAAGCGTCCCGGGTCAACCCGGTTTTTTATGTGTATTAATTAATAGTTTCCTTTTGAAATATATGTTTTCAACATTTCATTTTTTAGTTTCAACTTTTCACTTTTTACTTTTTGGTTTTTATTTTATATATATTATAACAGGGTACCCGCGCGTTGCGGCGGCGGGTACCCTGTGACGATTAACGGGAGAAATAGATCTTGATGAGACCTGATTCACCAGTTTGTATCGGTTTCAACGAGTCCTCTCTGGTTCATTTTCGGATAGCTTTTACTAGTTAGCCGAACCGGCGGTTGAAACCGTTGGTCCGGTCCGGTTTTCAAAACTATATGTACCATCAACTTGTTAGTTTGTATGAAGCTTTATGTGTTTTATTAATTTGTGTAATGTTTATAATAACATGTACTTTTCACTTTAGTATGTTTTAAAAATAATATTAATTAGTGTGTTTAATTATGATGTAGCTTGTTTAAATTGTACAATGTGAAAATTTTATTAAACTTTTTATTAAGGGGTGTTTTAATTGGTTTTTTTTAATTTGGTAGATATGATTTTCATTGGTTGTACAATGTGAATAAATTATTGTACTTTTAAGTAACGTGGTGTTTTAATAAAAGTATTAATTACACTATACATTTCTCTCACCTTTGACTTTCAACATTTCACTTTTCAAGATTTGACCGTTTTTCCTTTATATGTAGTACTAGACGAGTACCCGTGCATAGCAACGGGATTTTAGCGACAAATAGTTTATTTATTAAAGTTTATAGGTTATGAATGAAAAATAATAAAAGTTTGAAGATTTGGGAATTAAACATAATGTTTTGAAACCCGGTTTGACCCGGCTGGTTCAAACGGTTGAACCGTTCCGGTCGAAAAATTGGTCGATTTAAACCGGGTCAACTTGCTAGGTTGGGTCGTAAACGAGTCAAATTAAACCGGTTCAACCCGTCGGGTTTGAAGCGTCCCGGGTCAACCCGGTTTGTGATTTGTATTAATTGGTTGTATTTAATTTGGTAGATATGTTTTTAATTAGTTGTACAATGTGAATAAATCATTGTACTTTTAAGTAATGGGGTGTTTTAATAAGAGTATTAATTACATTTCATAATTTCTTTTAATAAGATTTTTCAAGATTTCACATTACTTGACTTTTCAATTTTCCACTTTTCAAGATTGACCATTTTTCCTTTATATGTAGTATAGATAGATATGTTTTTAATTAGTTGTACAATGTGAATAAATCATTGTACTTTTAAGTAATGGGGTGTTTTAATAAGAGTATTAATTACATTTCATAATTTCTTTTAATAAGATTTTTCAAGATTTCACATTACTTGACTTTTCAATTTTCCACTTTTCAAGATTGACCATTTTTCCTTTATATGTAGTATAGATATAGATAGGTATCAAAACCACAGAGCCTAGACTCGATAATTAACCCACCAACATCACTGAACAATCATTTAAATAAGTTTTCAAACTAGGGCAGAAACTGTTATATATATTAAAAACTATTTTGGACTTATTAAGAATAAGGCTGTCAATGATGCAGATTTTGATCGAATCATGACCCGACCCATTAATAATCTAAGTAAATGGATCATAATTCGCCCCATAATCCAACTTGATAGTTCATTATCAGACCCACGATTCAACTACCTTAAATAGATGGATCATGATCTAGATCGACCCATTTACGTTAAAGTTTTAATTTTTCATTTTATAACTTGATGCCCCCCACCCCTCCCAACTTATAAATTATATATGCTTGGGAACAAGTTAGAATCATTGATGGAAAACGTTTGAAAGAGGGGGAAAAAAAAGCACTGCGGAGTAGTTAGTGTCTAAAACTAATGGAACGAAAAACCAAAGAAAAATAAAATTTATAATAGAATTTTTTGATGTGTCGACCCGGGCGGGTCATGGGCAGATACAAGTAATGATCCATCTAAATAGATCGACCCGTTGGGTCTCTAGTTGGATCCACGGATCATGTTTTTCGCCTCATCAGGTCATATAAATGGGGCAGGTCGGGTCTGATCTATATCAAGATCCGACCCATTGACGAGCCTATTTAAAAAAGTAACTACAGTATATGATTATGACGAAATTGTAACAACTTCGGAGGTGGAAAGTAAGCGTGAGTGAAACTCCTCATCTTCTTCCTCCTCCGTAGTTGGTTCCTCTGCCCCTATTTTACTCATTCTTTCAAAACACTTCTTTTTAAAGGAAAATTCCATATATACCGAGAAAAATATCATAAATTTATATTTTCCCAAAATACAAGTTTTTTTTGCATGTGTGCAATGCTTCTAAAGCATGTATTGGATAAATATAGAATTATGATATTTCTTTTGGGTATATATGAAAATGTCCTATTTCAATACAATTGAAACTAGTTAACTAATCTTTATTAGAGATTAGATTAATTGGTCCAAGCTTATCTGTGGTCTTAGGGTCTATTGGGATTTAGGGTTTAATAAATGTAACTATAAATATTTCATGAATAATACAAGGTATCTTACATTGACTCACAAAGTTTACAATGTTTAACATGGTAATCAGAGCAAACCTCAATAATTCTTTTATTCTTTTCCGCTGTGTAATCCACCGCTGCTACATGTATATTGTTTTTTTCTTTAGCCAACAATTGTTGACTTGGTGATACAGTCATACACATCAATAGTTTAAGTTGAACTTGGTATCAAACAAAGGTCGTCATCAGAGTTGCTGCTTCATTTTTTTTTTTTTTTCTAATTCGTCAACTATGGTTATTAAATACTTGTTGCTATCTCTTTAATAATATCAAAGTTCAAGCCAAAAATTATACTTGGTGATATCAGTTTACAAAAGTTGATTAGTGTGTTTATATAGTTTTTATTCTTGTACCGATGGCTTTCATTGGTTGCACATCCATATTTTAATATTTCAGAAGGATAATCTTCATTGGTTTATCCATATTTTTATATTCCTCCGTTTTTCGTCGATCGTTGATTTTGTTGATAACCAGTCGATGCGTTCTCCATTTTACGTCGATCGTTGGTTTTTATTGATAATCGTTCGTCGTGTGTAATAGGTTATACCAGCCGACATTTACGTTTACTTTTCACTGTTTGTTGATTACCGGTTGACTCTTGTTTCAGTCGATCGTTGATAGTTTTATAAATTTTTAGTTTACTACTGTTATTGGAAGTGCGGGTCCCATTAGGTTTGTGGTTAATGAAAAAGTCTTAAAATGGTGGAAGACGTTGGTCATGGGAAGCTCCGAAACTTCATGTTGTGCAGGCAAGAAAAGTGGAACAAGGGTGGTGATCGTTATAAGCTTATCCATTAATATAAAAGATTCTTCGTCAACAGTTGTTAACTTTTTCTTTAGCTTTATTATAAGTGTTTACTTCTCCAGTCTCAAGCTTTTGTGATTTCGCCGCTCAAACTGCGGGGGAGTATTAGAGGTTAGATTACTTGGCCCAAGTCCGTATGTGGTCTTATGGTCCATTAGGATTTAGGGTTTCATGTTTTAGATGTAACTATAAATATTGCACGAATAATACAAGGTATCTCACTGGGTTTACAATGTCTAACAATCTTAAGTACGAACCAACTGTCTTCCGTTATGGTGAAAAATCAAATAAAAAGTTAGAATCCTCCCTAAAAGGTCTCGACAAAGTGTGCGAAGCTATTTGTGGGTGTGAGGGAATAAAGCTCCGGGGCCCGATGGGTTTGATTTTAAGTTTATCAAAAATCATGGGAGTTCATTAAAGCGGATCTTCTAACAGCGGTTCAATGGTTTTGTGAGAAAACGGAAATTCCGAGGGGGTGGTTAGGTGACTTCCGGCCTATTAGCCTTATCAGATGCTATTACAGAATTATTACAAAAATGTTAGCGAAAAAGAGTTAAACGGGTGGTGGGAAGTGTAGTGGGGGAAGTGTAAAACGCGTTTATAAAAGGTAGGTTTATTCTTGACGGGGTTCTTATAGCAAATGAGACGATGGAATTTTTGAAGAAAAGAAAGAACATATTAATTTTTAAAGTGGATTTCGAGAAGGCGTACAATAGTATTAATTGGAGATTTCTATTAGACAAAATGAAAAGAATGGGGTTCGGAGAAAAATGGTGTAAATGGTTGGATACTTGTCTTCGTTCATCATCTATGTCCATCTTGGTCAACTGTTCTCCATGAAAGGAATTTGGTCTTGAAAGGGTGTTAGACAAGGTGACCCGTTATCACCTTTCCTATTTATTTAGGCGGCCGAGGGGCTCCACGCCATTGTTACCGAGGCAGTCTCAAATGTTATCGTGGCGTGCTGGAATTTGGGTATTAGTGGATATGTGGGTTGATAATAGGAGTTTATGTGATATTTTTCCTATGATATATCATTTAGATATGAGAAAGGAGGGGTGTGTGTACTTTCCCTTTTTTCGATCCGGATCAGGCAGAAGAGGGTCCGAGACGTTCATCTTCTTAAAGCATAAGGTTTTTCGGAGGGAGACCCCCCCCCCTCCCCCGGGGTCGTGGGTTAATGATGTCTGGAGTTGGGAATGGGATTGGGTTAGAAGTAATAGTGGTAGAGTAAATAGGGAGTTCGTGGAGCTTTTAGAGGTTGTACAAAAATCGTTGTTAATTCTAATTGTAGGGATAAATGGAGGTGGGAGCTTGATGAAGACGGTGAGTTCACGGTTAAAGAGCTAGCAAGATTGGTGAATGAGAAGACTTTACAAGTGGAAAGTGGAAGCCAAGAGACGATATGGAATAAATTGGCACCTAAGAAAGTAAACATTTTCGTGTGGAGGGCGCTAAAATGAACACTTCCGGTTTGTGTGGAGCTCGATATAAGGGGCATTAATTTAGACTCGGTTCTTTGTCCTTGTTGTAACAACATCGTGGAAACGTGTGCTCATAGCTTGGTCTCATGTGAGTTAGTGATGAGTGTGGGAAAAAAGTATTCAAATGGTGGAAGGTGGGGATCGCTAATGCTTTCACTATCAATGAATTTTTTTCATCTAATGGAGGTGTAAATGTTCCAAACGTTCTATCTCGTGTTTGGCAAGTGGTTATTTGGACTTCCGATTACTTCATTTGGAAAGAAATAAATGCAAGTGCGTTCGGTAAAAAAGTTTCAAGTACTAATAAGATTGTTCAAGATATCCAACTTAAAAGCTTCGAATGGATAGTGAGAAGATTAAATAAATATAAAGAGTTATATTGGCAACAATGGTTATAGGAACCACTCAAGATTCGGCTACAGTAAGATCTGGAATATGTTTATTCGAGTTACAGTATTTGCTGCAATTAATTCAGTGAGGTCAATTTAGTTTTTGGTTCAGTTAATCTTCTGTTACAGTATCTAGTGTCAGTTTTGTTTTGATCCATTATGTTTTTCCATATGCTTTTGTTATAAAAAAGATGGTGGGACATGGGTAAGTGAGTTAGTGACTTTTGTTTTGTCTGTATTACGTGGCACTTGACCTATTATTTTGGGTTCTTGTACTTAGGGTAAAAGGAGTGGGAGGTGACCTCTCACTCGTCACCCCATTCCAGTAACATTGCTCACGCGTAAGGATATGAAAAAAGGGAGGTGAAAGGTGACCGAGTCACCTCTCGGTTCTTTTGTTATTTTATTGTTTTTTATTTTATTTGTGAGTATGTATGGGTATTTAGTGATGTATATGTGTATAAAGTTGATGGGTGATGTGACCACTACGGGTGAAAGGTTAGAGGGAGTGAAAGCAGAGAAAAAATTGAGATAACGCTGATGTGGAAGGTGAGGGAAGGGTGACCAAAGGTGACCACTATCTTTAGTCACAGTCTTCGTATATCTTTTAAGAGAAATGCTAGACCACATTAAATTCACACAAAAAATACTCACGCTGATGTGTCAGCGGATGATTAGTGGATTTTCTGGCAGTTTCTCTCTCTTCTTTCTGATTAGACCAATCATCCGCTGACATATCAGTGTGTTGATTTTTTTACTTTTTCGATTTCCTATATGGGTCTAACATTTCTCATCTTTTAATGGTTTACTTGTAGGCACCGTATGTGATGTATTTTATTTCCTTTGGTCCCTTTCTCTTCAATAGCTTTGTTAGAGCGGGGGGTATGGAGGCGCCGTCGGTGGCGTTATCACCACCAGCCCAAAACCATCAACCGCGCACCGTACCGTGGGTGGCGCCACGGTCGCTCGCGCCGTGGTTGCCAGCCCACGCAATGGCATTTTTTTCCTTCTTCTTTTTTTGGTGGGTTTGTGATGATATGTTGTGTTTCTATGTTGTCTTTTATATGTTTGTGTTTGTGTTTCTATGTTGGGTTTGTGATTGCAGGTCTCACGATGGAGAAGAAGACCCAAAAAGGTGTTTTTTTTTTTTTTTTTTTTTTTTTTTTATGATAAAATATAAGGGTGTGTTTAAGATTGGTAATTTGGGCTTTTATTTCTATGTTCATGTATTAGGTTTTTATTTTTATGATTTTTTTTTATGTAATGTGTGTTTTTTTTAATTAATGAAGTTTATTTTAGTTAATATTGTGTATGTTTTATTTTATGTTAAAAAAAATAAAAAAAAAATAATAAAAAAAAAATAAAGACGACGGCACCACATTTTCTGGTGTCAAGAGTTACGGCCAGAATGTGGTGTCGTGGGATTTCTGATGCCATGAAGATTTTTGCTGGCGTGGCAACACTTTTTCTCCACGACATCAAACCACGGCACGAGCGTACCAATGCTCTTAACGAGGTGGGATGCCATCTTTGTATTTTGTTATTTGATTCCTTTTATATACGTTGGCTTTCTGAAAGATAGTTATCCCGGTTGGAATTGTTACCAGTAAGTCGGTTACGTTATCTCAAAGAAAATCTTTTATTATATAATAAAATAAAACTCCAAGTGGGGACTTTTTCATTTTGAAAAACTCAACCTTCCCTTATTAAGTAATATTTTAATTATTATTTTAATTTTATTTTTTTATTATTAAAGATAATCATTTAAAAAGTTTAATCTTATCGTTAGTTGCATCTTATCTTTATTTTTTGTGTTTATCTTTTACTTATGTAGTATATCAACAAAACAAATTTATTATAATTTTTTATTATTAAAGATAATCATTTAAAAGTTTAATCCTATCGTTATTTGCATCTTATCTTTATCTTTTGTGTTTATCTTCTACTTATGTAGTATATCAACAAAACAAATTTAAAAATTAAATTATTTGTTTTTTAATAAATAAAAATATATCATTCAAAAAATTTAAATAAAAAAACCCGCACGTGCGGGTATTATAACTAGTATAAAATACCTTAAAATGAAAAATATTAATTTTTTGCATCGTAAATTGAGGAAAAAAATTGATAGCTTAAAGTTATATTACCCTACAGCTTAGTATTTTATTTGCAATTTGCTATTTAAAATACTTTATAATTTCTTATTATCGAGTTCTTACCAAATTCTTAACGTTTCTATATGATAGTTTTAAAATATTTTTGTTACAAGTTTTGTGTTTTCTTTTTTAATTCAATTTGAATTATTTATGTTTTTGTATAAGATTCCTTTTTTCTTTTTACATGATTATTTTCAATGTTTTTTTATTATAAAATATTATATAGCTCGTCTGATCATGCCGCTTGATTTCAGAGATCTTTTTGAATATTTGTGATTCTTAATCGAGCATGCACGACCATTTTGATCGACTCCATGAATGGGACTCATTATATAAACAATATTAAATTTAAAGAGGGATACTATAATTAATACAGTTATTTTTGTAGTAGTATAATATGAAAGGTGAAAGCTAAATATGTGTAAACATACTTTTATAAAAATGATCAGGATACGTAACCAACTTTATCTATTATCAGAACTTTATCTATTATCAGAATCGCCAAAATACTTTTAAATTTTTGTCAATATCGCTAATATTATCGNCCCAGGTTCTTGATTTACCTGGGCAATTGGAGGAATTTAACAAGATGTTTGATTTTAAGGTCCAAGGCAAGTCGAGGAAGTAATATGCGATGTTGATTCGTGCATGTTTTTTCTTTCATGGTTGTTCTAGTTTTTCGTAGCTAGTTGTTCATTTATGGCATGTCATAAATGTTCTAGTGGTTGTTCAAGCGGTTGCTTGAGGTTAATGTGGTACTTCAGCCACATTCCATTGTACTTTAAACGTTTATTTGGTTAATATATTTTACCAGGGTGGAGATCCCTTTACCCAAAAAAAAATATCGCTAATATTATCGGTTTAACCGGTAATCTTCAAATGATTCGACTAAAATACCTTTGTTTCAACCTACCATCTTTATGATTTGGTGTGTTTGTGTTAACAGACGTGGCTCTTAGATTTACTTTGCGTGATTTACTAATCACAATACTGGCCTCTTTATATACTTGTATTATTCCTTAATGTGTTATCGAATCTTTTAACCAAATAAACGTACAATAGCAGTACTTTGTGTTAGAACAATAAATTTTAGATATGCTCGTTACACAAGAAGTCGTTAATACACTTGCTAAGCAACCAAACATGATCAAGAAATTAAGGATTGATTTTATATAAACACTCGACAACAAGTCACGACTCAAGTTGTTACAAAGACCAACAACCTGTCATGACTAAATTAAAGTTGCTATCATGTATGGCGTTCAACTTGATCTCACGACACAAAGTCTCGCTTTATGACGAGTGATAAACCTTGTCTAGCTATGTTATTCCTTAATGGTCTAAAACATATAACACATGTGGCCGGAACCAGTTGTGGATTATTATGAATGCTTTTTAAAAAAATAAATGTAAATTCAAGAACACATTTAAAGAGAAAGAATATGAGAGTATTTTAGTCAATTCATCCAGAAAGTTTGCGATATTGTTCAAAATTTGAAAGTGTTTTGAATAATAGATAAAGTTGGCTAATGTATTTCGGTCTTTTTCAAAAATTATGTTACGTATCAAATCATGGTAATATTAACAAAAAAGGATTAAACTACTATAAGGGATCAAATAGGTAGCATTGAGCCACTAAAAGTTTGTAATATAAATCCGCAGAAATGTCTTGAGGATAAACATGGCCAAAACAAGTCATTGGTTAAACCATAAGCATAATGAACGTTCGACGACTACACCATTATTAAAACTTTAAATATATCCATTTGTTTATAACTATTAGTAGCTCAAAACTTTGATATTATTGGACTGATATGTGTTTCCTCGATCAATTATAAAAATATTTTACCAACACTAATATGAGGATAAATGAGAGATGAGCTTATTCAACGTGTATACCACTCGTTATTAGTTGTGGCTTGATGGTGAAACAAACATTTAAAAGAAATATGTTTTAGAGAAGAAAGAACTTACGAGAAGGCTGAAACCAGTGACATTGGTAAGGGATGTGGCAATGGCGACACTAGCTAGAGATAGTTGATCAATATGCCCAACCATCACTATTGTCACCATTTGCACCATATATTGTAACACTGCCACTACCACCATCGGCCCAGCGAGTGCAATCACCTTCTTTATCTCGTCACCAAAGTTCGCCCATCTTTCTGCCTCACGCCTTCTTTCCCTGCCCACTTCCATATCTCTCTCTCTCTCTCACACACACATATAGAAAACAGCAAGTATACGTATGTGTGTGTGTGTGTATATATATATATATATATATATATATATATATATATATATATATATATATATATATATATATACACACACACATACATTCTTTAAGATATTAATTCAGGTGATTCTCAATTGTTTAACTCTTGACTTAGAAGCAATCCAGATATTTTTCAATATAAATTTTGTTAATACAAATAAACGCATAAAAGACATTATTTATATTTAACGATTTCTCTAAGTTTTGGAAATGACAAATATAACGTTTTGCTAATTACAAATATAAAAGCGTATCAAGTAAAAGTTTAAGTAAACATGTTTTAGACATAATTATCCTTTGGCTAAAATCACGTGATGTATTAATGTGAATCTCTAAAACTTGCTAATTAATGATCAAAGATACTTTTATCATACATAATGCATCAAACTCTGGCATCATTTTATAGAATCATGCATGACTTTATAAACATTCATATTATTTACTTAACTTCATTTAAAAAAAATAGAAAAAAAAAAGTTTTATAAAAATATTTTTGCCAACTAGCAAATATCTTTCAATTTGGGGATTAATTCAAATCTCTATCTTTCATTGAAATATGGATTAACTATTTTTATAATAATTCAAAACTAAATAGGAAAGCATCAAATGTTTTTTTTCATAAAAGTTATAAAATACTTTATTGAATATTCTACTTTAGCTAGATGTTGTACAGGTCCTCTGAATGAAAAGTCAGCTGATTATGAAATCCATCATGAGTAGGTGTTTATCTTCTGTTACAACATGAGTGCCATAGCCATCTCCAACAACTCTGTTATGCACTCAAGGACCAAGCACATTGACATTAGGTAGCACTTCATCAGAGATCACATCAAAAAAGTGATACTGAACTACATTTCATACCAATTGACTATCCCTTTGGACATTTAGGCGAGACTTTCCAAAGATGCAAAAGAACATGATAAAGTGCATTTTGGATAATATTCGATCAAATACGAGTTTGTGAAAGACAATGAATAATTGTCAGAACTGTTCACTAAAACAAGCTTGGCGGGTTTCCAAAAATAGAAGGGAAGATAGATTTTATTATTATATAGAACTAGCAGGGTACCTGCGCAATGCGGCGGCGGCTACCCGGTGAATAATTTTGTGGTGAACAAATGTTTTTCATGTATACTATATATTGCAGCGGGGCTGATTGCAGCCGACGTATGTTTTATCTTTTTTATTGTAGCTTTTTTGTTTCGTAATTTTTTTTATGTCAAAATTTTCTCATAATGTCACATCCAAAACTATGTTTATTTCTCATTGATCTCTATGGTTTATGTAATCGTGTAATCTATATTGATTACGTACTAGGATTGTTTTAATGTCAATAACATTAACCCAAGACCAAATAACTTCGGATGAATTGAGGCCCAATAACTTAACCCCAAAGCTAAGAATACATAAGCCAACCATAATTATTGACAACCCTAATTCACTTTTCAAAAAATATGCAATCACAGCATCTCCTAACCAAATCCACCTTAACTCCAAAACCAAACAAACAAACGGCCTAAATGCTTCTTTCTGCTTGTGCTAATCGAGTACCAGAAGACACGTCCATGGTTACTTTCTTCTTTAAAGGCTTCAAGATCGTTTCGTCGGTCTCGGGTAGGTCTTGTATTTTTGTTTTGATTAAACCGAATAAAAGCAAAAGTGAAACTGAGGTTTTGTTCTTCCTTTATACTTTCAGATATTTAAGAAAGAAGCAAGCTTCTATAGAGATCTATGATGGTTTAATGTTCACATCCGAAAATCTTTTAAAGATCGGTATAAATTCCCAAGTTTTTAGTCAAAATATCACCATTTGGCTGATTTTCAGGTTTTATGGAATTATATGGAGGGAAAAGTTTGCATTTATGGCTGAGAATTATATGGAGGGTTGTACATTATGTTTAAATTATTGTAATATTGGGTGTAAGGGTGTTTTTAATGCTATTAATGTATAATTCTAAGGATTTTGGTCTGAATTTCGATTCATGCTTGTTTTTGTTGTACACAATGCTTTGCTTGTTGTAATTATAAAAATTCTTTGCTTTAAAGTGTTGTAAACCTTGCATCCTTTTTTGTACATCTTAACTTTTTGGAGAGAGAGTCCTTCCTCCATTATAAGTAGTATAGATACTTGACACGTATTACCTAACCACACTAAGTAACTACCTTGTACTTAGTATAAAAGGAATGTTGGTCGAGAGTAAATGCACCACTTCACATACTTATTGTCGAATTTATTGAAATACATTTACTCTCCTTGAAATTATAACAAGTCCCTGAGCATATCAGAAACATATAAGTTCACTTAGAAACTTAGATTCTTGAGTTTACTTGATCAGAGAGTTATTTACATTGCCATTACATTAAGTGTTTTTCACACAACACTTTGCAATTTTTTGATTCATATCAATAAAAGATTATACGTTTAAAAGATTAAATTGTATGTTGTACTTAAACTATTTTATCGTTTGTTTACAAACTGACATTAGG
This sequence comes from Artemisia annua, assembly GCA_014162995.1. NCBI lineage: Eukaryota > Viridiplantae > Streptophyta > Magnoliopsida > Asterales > Asteraceae > Artemisia > Artemisia annua. The sequence continues at coordinate 149,055 of LBNU01013322.1, forward strand.
TGTTTACAAATTGACATTTAGGCGAGACTTTCCAAAGATGCAAAAGAACATGATAAGTGCATTTTGGATAATAGTCAATCAAGTACGAGTTTGTGAAAGACAATGAATAATTGGCAGAACTGTTCACTAAAACAAGCTTGGCGGGATTCCAAAAATAGAAGGGAATATAGATTTTATTATACTTATTATATAGAATGCTTGACACATATTACCTAACGACACTAAGTAACTACCCCGTACTTAGTATAAAAGGAATGTTGGTCGAGAGTAAATGCACCACTTCACATACTTATTGTCGAATTTATTGAAGTGCATTTACTCTCCTTGAAATTACAACAAGTCCCTGAGCATATCAGAAACATATAAGTTCACTTGGAAACTTAGATTCTTGAGTTTACTTGATCAGAGAGTTATTTACATTGCCATTACATTAAGTGTTTTTCACACAACACTTTGCAATTTTTTGATTCATATCAATAAAAGATTTTACGTTAAAAAGATTAAATTGTATGTTGTACTTAAACTATTTTATTGTTTGTTTACAAACTGACATTGATTTGGGAACAAGAGGATCGTAGCATACATTTTTGGGATACTTAGCGGGGTCTTTGGTCACGCTAGTATTTTAATGGAACAAGGTCCAAAATTTCAATAGTAAATCGTAGTATTAAACTATTAAATGCAATTAAATATTGAGTGGGTCAAGTGACCCCTCTCAAACGAATGCGGCTCCGTCCATGCCACAGCCTCAACACTAACAAGCACTGATTAGGAGAATAATTGAAACACTCGTGTTAATTTCCATACTATTTTGCATGCCTGTTTTGCTCAGTATATTAATGCAAGTGCACATGAATCATGCTCGATGTAGTTTTGAATATCAAACAATAATGCTCTATTTTTGAGCTGATATATTCTGTTATCGACACTAGCTACAGATGACAATTATCGTTGAACCATGATTATGATGCAAGGGCAACAAAGAATTGCGGGTAAGCAACAAGCTGATAAAAATGAAACAACAGAAACGTAGGACCTGCGTGATCTTTTTATATATCTTAATTAATCAACCCATTATAACAATTTCTTGAATTCAAAATAATATGAAATAGGATCGTCACCAGATCCTATACACACAATCTCACATTCTCACCAGGCATATGGAGTTCTTACTATAGTGCATACCCATCACTCTCATAAAGACTATATCATCAAAGACCTCATGTACGACCAGCCCTTTGAATGCTGCGTTGATTTCCCTCGTTTTTGGAATAAAATTAAAGATGTATTTATTTTCATCTTCATCCATGTACCACACTACTAAAGAAAACGTTTTTGAAATGCCCAGTTGATACGGTTAGAGAAGAAAACCGCGCCATAACCTAAAAAATGTTATTAATACGGTTCATAAAGAAACCGTACCAAAAAAGGTTTATTTGATATGCACATGGTTGGGCAAACTTATTTGGTACGGTTTATTTGTGAACTGTAGCAATTAATTACTATATATATTAAATGTCGTTTAATACGACGTCGTTCAAGAAACAGTACATAGTTAGGTTTTTGCTTAGCCCGCACTTTAACCCAAAGCCCAAAAAAACCCGGTCCAAAAAAAAATAATAATAAAACCTTAATTACGGAGTAGGTTTTCATCTTTTTTTACTACCGACCTTTCCACAGGACACTAGAAGTTTCTCTCTGTTTACTAAAAAAATATCAGTCTCAAACCTCCTCCCAGTTACAACAATACAAAATTGAATATAAGATTATGAGATGAGTTCTATGCAAAACAAGTATCACTTAAAAAAACAAATAAGCCAATCTCATCCATCCATCCACCTTTCATCTAATGGCTATGATCAAATCAAAAAATAACAAAGGGAGGGTAAAATTGGCATTTTAGCTCATTTAATATAAAAACCCACTTTTCACTTTTTTTTTTTAAAACAGCATATCTTACAAACGGTAAATCTTGAAACTACGAAAAATACATTATCGCGACGAGAAAAAAATTATCTTTCTATAGATATGCATTGTTATATACTTTCGACGAATTTTTTTTTTCAAAATTCCGTCCAGAAAAATCCCACGGGATTCGTAAAAAATCCCATGGGATTCATAAAAAGACGATTTTTTTTTTCAAAATTTCCGTCCAGAAAAATCCCACGGGATTCGTAAAAATCCCATGGGATTCATAAAAAGACGAAATTTTTTTTTTAAAATTTCCGTCCAGAAAAATCCCACGGGATTCGTAAAAAAATCCCAGAGGATTCGTAAAAATGATGATTTTTTTTTTCAAAATTTCCGTCCAGAAAAATCCCA
>LBNU01013322.1:151641-166300 GCA_014162995.1 Artemisia annua
TACATCCATGGAAAAAGAAAAAAAAAGAAAACAATACTTGCATTATTTCCAAATTTTATTCATTATAATTGTCCATAAATTGAGAAGTATATGCCAACAAAACTCTTTTACTGAAACTTCAAAAAGTATGCGTAAAAAAATATATATAATTAAACCAATTCAATTCCCTATGCAATCCCTTTTCTACTCATTTTTTTATTTCTCCATTGACCAGTTAGAAAGTTTATGGTCTTCATCTTCTAAATCTCTTCATGCTACCCTTCTTTTTCCATGGATGTATCTTTTTTCCGGCCAAAAACGTTTCACAACATAAAAAAAATAATAATAAAAAATAAAAAAAATAAAAAAATTATACCCAGTTTTATCATCAAAATTGGCTCAACCTATTGACCAGTTTACCATCAAATTAAAACACCATCTTTACACATAAAAACCGATTTACAACATCGTATATTTGATGCCCCTCAATTGTTTCATGCCCTGGGCGGTCGCCCACTCGCCGGAGCCTCATCTTCCTCCGCTCAACCTGAGCTCCGCCGATGCAAATCCAGATCAACGCCGCAAATGTGATGTTAGGGGTTGTAACTAATTGATAGATCAATGAATGAATTTTTGAATTAGAGATTGTGATTTTTGGAACTCGTGGTTTGGGGATCTAAGAAAGAGATGAGAAAAATGAGTGTGAGTGTGTGTACAGTGTGTGTAGTATGTGTAGGGGGTTAGGTAGAAGTATTGAATGACTAAAATGTCCCTCAATATATTTGTTCATTTTAATCTAAACCATTGGATGGAAGAAGGATGGATGGTTGAGATCTTGTTATTTGTTTTTTAGATAAATGTTGTTTCGTATTGAACTTTTCTCATAAGATTATAAGATATCCGGTGTGTATTCTTACATCTTTCATCGATCTTTCTTTGCGAAAGCTTTAAAGAAAAAACCAAAACAACTGGGTTGTTTGTATATGAAAATGGGACGAAACTTCTTAATGACTTGCAAATAATTGTGTTTAGGTACGTTTTATGTTTTAACAAGAGTGTTTGTTTATGGATAGTATGTTGCGCTTTTGTTGTGTGGTTGCACATCAAATCAAACATGTTACTGTGGAATAAAGATTAAGGGTATTTGGCTTATTTTTATATAAAAAATTGCAGCTTTAATCGCCTTTAGATGATATTTGTTACAGTAAAATTCATGTGAAATTCCTCAGGAATTTGCATACACGGTTAGTGTTTGTTATAGGTAAAAATTAAAAGATGTGTGAAATTCCTATCAGAGTAGTATAGTGTATTATTGGCTTTTAATTTTTACCCAATATTAATATATATATGATTTGAGTGTTATTATGATGCTTATTTGCTTGCTATAGTTTATCATAAGTTAAGAGGAAGTTTTCTTCAAAGAAACAATATCATACTCATTGCAGTTCTTATTGTTATGTTTGCAGAGCATTGTGAAAGAATGACAACTGGCCTATTAAAGACTAGGTACAACGACCGAAACATTCGGAAGGTAACTTAATGAAAGTCATTACATCTTGGTTATTGTAAAAATGCTTACCTTATGTTGCTATCGTATTTCAGGCTATTGTTTCTTTGAAGAGAGGGCCATGCTTGCTGAAATATGGACGTAGAGGGAATGCCATGTTCTGTCACTTTCGCCTTTTCAACGTAAGTTACATTGGTACATCTATAACGATTCGACGTTTGCTACTTTCCAATCCAATATACGCAACTACAACAGGTTTGTTGTTTACTATTTTCTTAATTATTGTTTTTCAGGATAATAAATGATTTTATGTTTATGTTGTAACATGTCTGCACATTTTTATGTTGTTTTTTTTTGCTCTGTGCAGGATGTACACTCGGACCAAAAGTGCTTGACTTTGGTGCAGGTGTTGTTAGAGACGATCATCGGGATTATTCTGGTGGGGGCGTGCAAACGTTTGACAACGTTTATGTGGCAGGAAACGTGCATAACCTTCGTATGCGTATGCCTTTGGCGTCGACTCAGCAGCGAGTTTTTAATGCTAGAAGCGGTCCACAGATGCAGGGTACGAGCTAAAAAATATTCTCTTTCTCTATATGTTTGTATTAAAATAATGAGAATTAAGCTTTCCAATAACTATTGTGTTATTGTTATTTTTGAATTACTCGCAGGCCTGTAACACAGAATGTAGGTTTGGGTCGTAGTGATAGTGGTGGAGGGCATTTTCACCAACAATCTCAAATAATGCTGCCATCTTTTGAGGGCTGTGGTAGATGCATACGCGTTAGAGATATAGGTATTTTGATCAATTGACAACCGGATATTGAAAACATCACGTGTTCGTTACATCAGCTAAAAGTTATGGAGTAAGTTTTATTGCATTTCAGGTTTTGTCCAAACGCCTCCACCGCCTGTTAGGGGTTCACAACGACCAGCCAATTCCAACAGACCGATTATGCGAGGTCATTTGTGTTCGTAGATTCTTACTTTATCATACTTTATGCTTATCGGTTACCTCCTTTTAATTCTTGACTTAATGATCATACTTTTGTCTTTTTTCAGGCCCTCACTGAGATTATAATTTTTTTGGTAATTGTAATCGCGTTTGCCCGCACTGTCACGCAATATTTGGATATGTTGTCTTAATAATAAAAGGTATATAAGGTCTGTTAATGTCATATTTGACTTCAGTTATTAGCTTATACATAGTTATACATATTGCCTGGCACTAAAAATTATTACAAAAATTATACTCTAAAAGTAACAATGAAAACAAATCACAAGGTTGTTTGCACTAAAAACAGATTTACGCCGACTTCAGTCATTTCATTTTTTGGCTAAATATTTTGATCTAAATTAGGACTATTGACTATTGAAGTCTACATGTAATATTTTAGATACTTAGAAATTTCCAAACATTTAAACAACAGCTAATCTGATTATAACAACTTCAAATACCATAACCACATCCAAACACTATCTGCTATAGCACAATGCCAAACACCCTCTCTGATATATGATAACTGATTATTCAAATGACCATTACATCAGTTCCTTTGTTTGATATTTCTATTCCTAATCAAGGTTTGGTTTAATGTATGGAAAGTGTAGGTGTAAACAAGGACCAGCTCTCAATGATGTTGTAAGAAGGATCAGTTTCTCTTAACATTTGCAACAATTTACATAACCAGTTTATTCCAGCACCTTTCAAAAGTGAGCAATCAGTAGGAGCATTTACAGGTATTGTTGATTCTAACTAGACTGTTCCAAGTCATCGTATAATAGAACCATTTTTAGACCAACGGTATCAGTTGTAATGATAAACTTTAAGAGCACATTTGGAACCTTAAACTTTATCATTACAACTAATACCATCATACGGGAGGAGGCGATCAACATTGCATCAGCAGCACTTCTTAACATCAATGCTTATGCCTTCCATAAAATCATAAATGGAACCTTAAATTACCTTTGACACTTCATCATGTTTTCTTATTTTTATTTGTTGCTTATATATGAAGATGGCTGGAAAATGTTTTGCGGTAAATCCTTCTTTACATAGCCTGAAGTATGATATCATAAGATTATACAATTGCTTGCTTTATATTCAAATTCGGACTAACCATTGGGCATAAGCTGTGAGTAAGGTGTGTTTAGCTTACTCAGGTTTGTGACCCGTGTTAATGTTGTAAATGAACTAATGTGAACCGTGTTAATGTAGTAACCATGACCCGTATTTGTGTTGTACAACTATGAACTTGGTTTGGGCCAACACAAAGCATGACGTATATCTGATGTGAAGACACTCAACTGAGAATAGTATCGCGGATATAAGAGTTAATGCTGTTAAGATGAAAGCTGATACCAACGGTAGTTGAACATGTAGTATGATTGATGACGCTCTACCATGTATTAGTCCAATGAATGTATCTAAATAAATTGATGTTCCTAAAAGCATATAAATGCATTTTCAGATTTCTAGATATAGTCGCAAATCCGTTATTACCTAATTTGTGTTTGCTTATGAATTATACGAAAAAATACAACGGAAAAAAAAAGTTGCGGCCGGCCGGTGCCATTCTCGTTCTTTTTTATATAGTGTCTCAAAAAACGGTACTAAAAAGTATTCCCGAATTAAAGTCATCTTCTGCCAACAGAACCCTTCACTTGGATCCCTCAAGTCAAGCGTATGGAGCTTGCACATTTATTTTAGCCCATCGATCAACTCAAATCTCTCAAACAACATATATCTCTACCAATCATCAAATTTTTTGAGACGCCATTGTTTAGTACTCTTCAAAAAACGTACCAAAAGCCCTTAAAAACCATTTCTAAAAAACTCTTTTCTGTAGTAGCGACAGCTATTTTAGTAAGGATTTAACTAATGTATAACAGATTGAATCATCTTCCACAAAAAGCTTAACCTTCTCTAAAATGACCGGGCATTAAGGCGAGACGCCTGATGTTGTGGTGCGTGGTAGGTTTAGTGCGCCCCACCAAAACAGCTCTGAAACAAACAAAAAGGTGTGTGTCGCACTCACAAAGGAGTGATAGTATATCAGTAGAGGAAGGTGGGGATGACGTCAAGTCCAGATGGTCTTAAGCAATTACAATGGAAAACAAGGTTTATTAAGTTGGAGCGATTCAGTAAGATTATTGTTCTCTAGTGTAAATATGTTGTAACAAATATTGAAAATTAACCATAAATCGGAGTTGCTTCTATCATATTTTTTTCAAGTTTTGTCTAAATGTTGTACAATTCAAGCTTGGACAAGCATTTCTAAAATCATGTTGATTTCCATGTAACCCCGGCATTAAATGCAAAAGCGGATAATATGGTAGCCAAAACCAAAAATCAGGAAATTTATAGCATTTTGATTCCAGTTTGGGGTTGCAATCATTTGCCAAGGCTTCCAATATACTTGTAATACAGAAAACTGGACTGAGATTTTAACCATTTTCCCAAGCTTTCGTAATGTTTCTGCCTTTATGAGATGCGACTTTTGGTTATCAGCATCGCTCATCACATACAAAAAAGTTGAGACGATATCAGGAAAAAGAAAGATAAACTTTACAAGCAAGCATATCAGATCATCACAAAGACATCGCTTATTGTTTAATTACAAAGTTTTTAATGTTAAATTAGCGTGTTCAAAATACCAATTATAATCACCAACCATTTTATTGGCAGTTAATTGTTTACTTTTAAAATTAATTTAATAGTTCTTGTATGAAGACGGCCAAAACAAATGAGCCAAAAGCTTCAACAGCTACTTATCAAGCGTCACCAACAAAAGCATCACCCAATATTTACTGAGCAGCAAACCAAAAATCTAAAACGTTGTTCCAAAAGCATCACCCAACATTTACTGGGCAACAACCCAAATATCTAAAACATGGTTACAATAAGTTCCATACTAAAAAAATCACTAAAACATCGCCACAACTTTTAACCAACGACTATCGTTTTGCCTAGACAGAAAATTAACATCATGAATTAGGATTCCGCATTGTCTAAGGAATTAGTACCAGGTGAATTTGGCGGTGGTTGTTCACTTGTTTCGGCTTCAGGTGGAGGACCTTGCTCTCCACTTTCACTGTTTTCAGGGTGAAAATTGATCGGGAACTTTGTTACCCTGGGTTTGTCTGTCAATATGTTTCTTTGGACCTTATCAATTATCACCTTTTGTGGGGGTTCCTCTTTTAGCTTCTCATCGTCATAATCATTGTTCACATAATAACCCACTCGCACAAATTCCTGACCCACGTAAGAGCAGGTTAGCAAAAGCACAGTAACACCAATAATATCTTCTTCACGAATCTTTGATGGGTCTGGAGGGTCCGCCTAATATTGTTAAAAAATTGTGTTGGGAAAATGTCAGTTGTGAATGACCAATATCATTAATTCAGAAAATTTAATGTCGGTAGTAAAGTTAACCTGAAAAACAAAACGGTAGTTTCCCACATTGACAGGACCAACAAGTACGCTTTCTAACAGTTGGTCATATGAATCGTCCTCTGCAGATCCAACGTAGATAAGTTTCCATTCCAGATCTGCAAATAAAAAGTTCCCAAGAGTTCATGTTACATCGTTATATGTCGTTTAAAAAAATGATGATATCGAAACAGAAGAAGCATAAGCTAAAGATGAATGCCCTGTAAGTCACCTTTGACATGTGAAAATATTAGTTGCTAACAACTAGAACAGGGAAAAAGTTCTAGGAGAGAAAAAGTGAGCATCTTTACATTCCCCAAAGGAATATACAGGTTAATTTTCAATTTTTCACATCCAATATCTTCTAAATATGAGAAAAGTAGATAACCTATAACCCTTCAGAGGTAGCTGATATATTTCTCTGACACACGTGTCCTGTTTGTGCATATACTAGTCTGTCTTGTGTTCGAGATCCTATGTACATTGCTATAAATGGATATGTTTATGCTGTGTGGGATTATTAAGTGGCCAATTATTTGTAATTAAAGATTAAAAATACTGCCATACAGGATGAGTTCAAGTTCAACACTCACAAACATTAAAGCTGAGACTACCAGTACTCACCGAAAGAAAAAGAATTATAACAAGGAAGACCTTGTTGCAGCCACTTTTACAGGGGTGACTATTCTTGTACGTTCAAACACCTACTAGTACTTATTAACTGCTAAAGAGGAGAAAAATGACCTATTTGGATCGTTTTTTAGTGAAAGCAACCTAATTTGTCAACACAGCCTAATTAGTTATATACGTTGGTTAATGGTACATTTATGGGTGTGTAACACCGATATTTGTGTGGTTCATGCTGGGTACGGTGTTACCCTACATGGAATATTAAATACTGCGTCCCAGTATGTCAGACATACTATAAGTCATATTCGTGTATGATCATAAATACTGCAGCACATTTTAGGAGCACTTACGATCCCAGAGATCTTAACTTAAGATTAAACAGACATAATAAACTAGCACAGCCCTAATTATTGGCATTATATATTTCTATGTTTTTATTCAGAATAGTTATACAAAAAGAAAGTATATTTAAAAGAGAGTTTTTTAATATCATCCCTCTTTCAACAATCATGTATTCGATTAAGACAATGAAAAAGTTTAAAAAAATGATTACAAAAATGAAGTCATCTCTGAAACTGTTATTTAATTCCCTTCTACTGCTTTAAGTATTAGCTCGCTCTAATCACAAGTATCTTGTGATGTAGACATGCCGTAGTTACTCATCGCACCCTTAAATTTGTGTAATTGGTCTGCAAAATACATACTCGGAGAGAATGAGTATGTATGAACAGGCTTGTCATTTTGGCGCGGGGTATGTGGAAGAGGGCAACAAGGGGAACTGCTAAGACTGTCTTACCTATAAGTTTTGCGTTTATTATACTTTTCACCAAATTTGTAGATTCGGTCTGCAAGCAACTGAGCAAGTGCCTGTCATATAAATACAAGCTGCTGGCCCTCATAGGTAACTAGGTAAAGACCTATGTCATAAAACTACTAACCAAACATTAGATATGAACCAACAAGTCACAAAATAAGAGATCCGCTCAATCTACACCAGATCTGGCAAAATTACGCTTTGCTGTTTCACGCCGGTACAAAACAAACTAAGCCCTCTTCAAACCAGTATGAAGGATCTAACAACGAGATTCCATAAGTAAATGCAAACGCGAACTTCCAATCATATGCTTGATTTGTGAACAATACTCAGGTCGCTGAAAGTAGCAAACGCTAAAAAATGTACACCTTGCTAATTAATACATATAAAGCGTTTCGTAAACAGATCCTAGATTAATAATAGTTCCAAATATGAAAGTGGCACGCAGATACGCAAGTCACGAACAATCATAAATCAAACAAGCTTATAACCGAATGCATATTTATTCCAATGAGAAGCATTTCTTTCCATTTACTCAAATGACAAATCCTAAACTAAGCACACTAGGGATTAGTATGACGTGCCATCTCAAAAGACAACCGTATACGCAGCTTCTTATTCAACAACAATTTTACATTCAGATGGGCAAACACATAACACTCCCCAATTAAATAGCTTAATGCCTAGGATTTCATTTATCGACACATAAAGCCCTAATTTAAAAAACTTTTCACATATAAAAAACCCTAAGTTGACCTAATTGCTTCATTAACAACAAAAACAATCACTAAAATCAACAATTCAGCATAACAAAACTCATTAGCAACAGGTTACCTTCTTTAAGAGACGAAACACACTCGTAAGATATCTCGAACTGAAAGGGCGTCAAAAACGACGCCGGATTATCCAACACCGTCACATTCGTAATATTCACTGCACTCATCCTCAAATTCAAAAACCCAGTTAAGAATTTTGACTTTTATAAGGTGGTTTTAATTAGGTGGGTGTCGGGTAATTTTGAAACGCTAGGGTTTTGAATCGTTCATTTGAATTTGATTTTTTTTTATAGAATTTGGGGGAGTTAAAAGAAAGGATGGTATGTTGTGTTGGAGATGAATTTTTATTTTGTGTTTGTGAGGGGTGTATTTATAGCGTTGACCGGTTATTGACATTTGGTTACCGGAAAGAGCCGGTGGTGTTTTGAGTCCAGGCATGGCGGGAATCAGAGCACGTGATATGCATGTGCTGAAATATGCATGGGCTGTTTAGCGGTTTAGCCCATTATTAGCTTCTTTATTTTCTTCTCCCAAGTCTTAATTAATACGAGTAATAGTGAAAGGTGAAAAATATCTGTTAATAGGGTTGATCATGTTAAAAAAACGGACCTGGCAGGTAAATATCGGACACGATCAAAAACGTGTTGGCTAAAATACTATACCGAAATGTGTTCGGTTCGTCAATATGGTAAATATATTGGCCGGTTTCGCGTAAAACCGAACCAAATTAGACCAGACAGAGGACCAAATATGAGGAAGAAAATAGATAGAGGACCGAACAAAATATGGTCAGATCGGGCCAATTATTTGATTTGTGATCCATTGTACTCAACCCTATTTTGTTTGGGGTTTTGCTAACAACAGCCCTTATGGTTGTCAACTTGTCATTAACAACAAACTTTTCACATTTTATTCAAAAAATTATGCATTGTACAAACAAAATCATCATGAATTTGTTATCACCTCCTATTATTTCTCAAAAACATTTGTAATTCATTTCATTCATTGGTTGTGTAAACGAAAAAAGTGGCAAATGTTTTTACTCATGTCTTAATTTTAGCATTATTTTGAAATAAAAAAAAAAAAAAAAAAATGAAGTTTGTTGTTAACGACAACCTTTAGGGCTATTGTTAGCATTTCCCTTTAGTTAATACCCAATGTCGACAAGTTTAGACAAAAATTAAAATTTGAAATTAACTCGTAAGCATCAATAATTTCATATTACCAACACGTAATTTACAAAGGAAAAACTACTAACTTCACATGATTTGTCACTACATTTGAAACAAACAATATCTTGGAAAATCAAATTATTGACTTGTAACCCTTGATTAAGGGTCATGATCATTCCCCGTGGTTTGGTTAAACTATTACCCTCTCCAAAACTCCATAAGGTCCGGTTTGCATTGTCGATACTTTTTTTGTGGGTTTCTCACAGGCTTTATAGATAGGTCTGTTGATAACACGTTTAGTGTTAAGGCAGTTTCTTATTCACGTTTTACTATTCTAGTATTCCTTCAATGTAAAATAAGCTAAGAGCAAAGGGTGTCATGACTTAAGCCGTTTTGTCACTTCAGCGTCACTTCAATATTTACATTTTCATATTACACTTTAAAATATCCTATCACTCATCACTCAAGCCAAAACACACCTTTTGTGACTCACAATTTTATTTTTATTATTATTTTTTTTTTTCATTTTTTCAAACCAACTAATTTTTCATTCATATAAAAATACAAATTAAAATACGAAAATAAAATAATATACAAAAAGGGGGGGGGGGGCAACTCCACATATATACCCAAAACAAATATCATAATTCAATATTTCCCAAACACATGCTTTAAAAGCATTTTAATTATGCATTAAACAGTTGTCATTTGGGTAAATATGAAATTATGAAGTTTTTNTTTTTTTTTTTTTTTTTTTTTTTTTTTTTTTTTTGTATATATGAATTTTCCCAAAAAAGATATACGAAAAAAATAAAAACAATACGTAAATATAAAAATACATCAAATTATCAATAAAATAATTTTGTTGTTGATGTCGTTGCTAAAGATGCTCCATAATATTTTATTGAAAACTTTCGTGCGTTTGTTTATCACGTTATTCTTTGGCTTTCCTCCGTTGTACAACGCATCTCTCGATTCAAGTACATTGTATATTTTGTTGCGGGCTAATATACAATTCGTTGAATTCACTTATCACAAACTTTTTTAAAATCATGTTATGCAATATGATGTCTAAGCACACGTTGGTTGTTGTATAATTCCTCAATGTCTTTGGAGGACACCAAAAGCTTGTTCAACATCCTTTCATGCACCTTCTTGTCGTCTTTTAAAGTGTTCATGTTTCTCGTCTCGTGCCACTGTAAATGATTTGAAAAAGGTTACTCATTGTGGGTAAATTCGGTCAGCTAGGTAATACCCTTTTCATATGTAACTCCATTTACTTCAAACGGAGCCACAGGGGGTGATGTCATTAATAAGGTCGTCGAATAACGGATAATTACTTAGAAAGTTAAGATCATTATTCACACCTGCTACCCAAAAAATGCATCCCAAATCCACAAAATCATACGACGAAACAGCTTCAAGCATTATATATTGGATATTTTTTTTATCACCTCTTCCAAATTGCCCATGCATGCTTTCAGACAGTTATTTCATCCCCAATTCATACAATCAATGCTTGTAAGCATTCTCGGAAACCCATGAACCCTCTTATGTTTTATAAATTTTGAATCTTATTAAGTCGGGTTTCTTTAAAAACTCGGGCATATACAAACAATAATGCACATAGTAAAAAAAATTTAGATAATCGCATGCACAATGTTCACCTATTTGTAATTTTTTACTAAATGCATCAGGTGTTGTGCCGTATGCCAATTGGTGTATGACGAAAGTGTATTTTATAATAACATTGGGGGCGTTTGGTTTATAATGGGAATCACTATTGGTATGGTAATTGGAATGGGTTTTGAAACACGCCATTTTTTATGAGTATAGAAAATGCCTAATTTTAAGGGTTTAATTCCCATTTTCAATTATAAAACTGTTGCTCAAGAAAATTATAAAACTGACTAACCAAATAGCTGCGATGAGACTGAAAGACATTCTCTCATAATCATACTCTCAAACCAAACACCCCAAACATTATATAATGCGACTGTTATGATTATGAAATGCACATTGTTTTAATATCTTATGTTACAAGTCTTCTATAATTATAATAAAATGCATCTGATAAACTTATACAGTAAAACTATTAGTTTCAGATCCACACCTCATATAAAACAAGACACAATGATAGATTTGATAGATAAAAAATCAAAATTATGTCTCGAGTATGGAAATACTTTAGCAAAGATAAAGGCTGACTAATTATCATTACCACCATGGTACGTCTAAATTTATAGCATGACTATTATTGACTACCATAATATTTGACGGAATTCGAGATTGGGGTACTAAAAATATGGCTATAAACAAGTCGGGTTAACACAAACGGAATTTGTCTATATCGCTCGTTTGATTTTAACCAAACAAGTCCATAGAGGCTCAAGTGATTAGGAAATTAAGTCAAGCTTGTGTTGTTCTTAGTTATTTTGATAAAGAGAAAGAGGAAAAATAAAAAAATAAATTACAAACTTGTATATTAAACAACTGGAATATATTGAAAAATTAGATTCCACCCTGATTGGCAAGAACTAGAATAGTACTAAAACAAAAACTGAGGTGTCCTCCCTAATCACAGAGAGACTATGAGATTGACGCCTCATCCACTTCTAGTTTTTAATATGAAACTTTATCATTCAATTTAAATATACCATTTAATGTGTTAATAAATCGATTGTCAACAACATTGTAAGTTTCAACAGTCAGTAAACTTAGAAATTTATATTTATACTACTTATAAATCATATAAGACTCTCTCTCTCATATTTATGATTTTAAGATTTCTTAAATTAGATTTTAAGTAAATAATACTTATAAAACATAATGTACAACTAAGTAAAGCACAATTGATTTTAAGCAAATACTACCTCCATCCCAAAATTATTATCCACAGACAAAAAATACACAGTTTAAAAAAAACATTATTATCACAACTTTCTCTTTCTTACTTTTTGCACAAAGACAGTTTTACCATTAACCAATTAATTTCTAACCTCTTTAAAGTTTGTAATAATAACCTCAAATGAGGGTAATATGGTAAACTTGATCTATATTCCCTATCTATTTATAGAAGTGGACAATTATTTTGGGACGACCGAAAAAAGAAAGATGGACTATAAATATGGGACGGAGGGAGTACTATTTTTTACATACAATTAATACAAAATTTAAAACTCCCCGTCACCAACACATACAACTACCTAAGCACAATGTACAAATAAAACTAAAAAACACTATTCAACACATACAATTAATACACAATTTAATTCACCATTTCACCAAAATATATAATATGCAATTATTTAACCACAAAGTACAATCTAATTAAGCTTTCAAAAACTAAATCTGAAATCGTGCAGCCCAAAACAAAATAACAATTATTCGCTGAAAAATTTAGTCACAGGGTACCCGCCGCCGCATCACGCGGGTACCCTGCTAGTATAGATAAAACGGATTACTGATCGAGTTGCAACTCTTCTAACATATTTTTGATAACCGTGGTTTTCGGTTTTTACTTAACTAATCTACGAGACTTGAGTACACTGCTACACAAAATCAAGTCGAATAAATTAAAAACATGAAGGTGCGTATAACCTGCACATGCACACACATAATTTGTTTATCATAAGACGTAAGTTATTGGTGTTTGAATAAAAACTCCTTATAGTCACAAAGTAATGCCGAACATGATTGACGATTTTAATCCACTTTATTACAAAAATTGATTCTTAGTTTTAAACAAAAACTCCTTATAGTCACAAAGTAATGCCGAACATGATTGACGATTTTAATCCACTTTATTACAAAAATTGATTCTTAGTTTTCTTCTTTTAGAACTTTGTGCATAGTCGGTAACTTAGGCTCAAATGCTCAATTGAGTCTGAGTTTTGGTAGGCTTTGGTGAATTGAGTCTGACTTTTGGTATGCTTTGGTGAATTGTGATGGGAAATGATTAATAGACCTAATATATGGACCTAATAATAGACCTAATGCTTAAATAACTTGTACAGATGCACTGTACAAGTTATTTAAGCATTATGTCTCTTATTAGGTCCATATATTAGGTCCATCTATCAAGGTTCAGTTGTGATACTCCACCAAATTCACTCCCCAGTCCCCACTACCGAAGTGGACAAAAACCAACTACTCCGTAATTTTTAGTAATTGTGTTTAGTGTGTTAACTAAAAAAACTCCCATTGTATTTCCTTTATTAGATTTTTGTTCTTTAAAGGTACTTCACCGCCAAATATTCCATAAACATGATTATTAAGATTGTGCAATCTATACATTTTGCTTTGTATATTTTAGTTTTCATGAATATAAATATATAAAGTGAATATAAAGGTTGTTTCACTTCCAAGCTTATATGTGAAACTACTCTAAATCATCTTTAAATTACGTCACTTTGATAGATTTTTTTAAAATTTGAGTAGTGGAACTACCGTATTAGCAGTGCAACACCTTTTTTTTTTTTTTTTTTTTTTTTAATTTTAGAATTTAACCAAATCATTGTTTAATATAGAGTGATTTGGTTAGTTAAGAGAAAACACCCAACAATATAATGATGTAAAAAACATATATTATAATGAACCCAACTTTAACGATGTTATAATGCAATTAAAGGAAAACACTTATACAGTGAAAGGACATAGTACAAATAAAGTCGGTTTGATGATTTTTTTGTTAAACAACATAATTTTGTAAAATTATGCATGCAAGCTTAGATGTGAGACAACCTCATATTCATTATCTCATAAAAAGAAATCAAATTTTGACTTTTTCTCTACTATGAATACATTGTCCCATCCCATAATCTCTTTTATAATAAGATATTTTAAAAAAATGTCAAAAATATTAACTCAATTGAAACTGAACCAATAAGAGATTTTTTATTTATTTATTTTTTTATTATTTTTTTTTAAATGTCTTTTAGTGTCATGAATTTGGTCAATTGAAACTCCTCCTCCACTGAATTACTATTGGTACTTTATTGCACATCATATTTGATTATTTGATTCATATATTATCCTACTCTTAATTAATACACTTACATGACTTTTGCATGTCATGCTACCACCGTTAGTTTTTCTCGAAAGAAATTGCATGTAAAGTTTAGTTAGTGACATTTGTTCCTTATTTTTTGGACAATCTTTTAGTCCTCAAAAGTTATTACCCACTTCTTCAATATTGACTCTTGAAACGGATTTTAATTTTTGGAAAAGTGTTACATAATTTTATTCTTATTATCACAAGTACTAAAGTTGCACAAGAAAGATATATATATATATATATATATATTTTTTTTTTTTTTTTTTTTTTTTTTTTTCATTTTTTTTTTT
>LBNU01013322.1:175657-186116 GCA_014162995.1 Artemisia annua
GTCGATTATTAGATAAAGGACCTCCCACGATAGTTTTGGTCCTTTGTGGTGAAATAGTCCTCCTGGTAACATTGAAAGAGTGTTGATTATCTGAATTCTCCAGGCTGTAAAAATGAGGCTCGTTTATAGAATAGAAATTCAAAGAGTCACTTTCAGAAGTTAAATTATTTCATTAACTTATATCAGATATATCTCTTTATAAATAGACAAAAAAGGAAAGTGGACATCAGTATTATTTTTTTAAAAAAATTCATGTTTGTAGTCACATTTATAAAATGTTGGGAAGTTTTAAAGACAAAATATACGATTGCTTCACGTATAATATCACTTAAGCAAAGGGTTGGTAAAGGTTGGTTTTACATACCTTTAATTATGTCGGAAGGAGGACTTTATATGTGTCTAAAGAGTAGCTTTTTCCACTAGTGATCGTTTTTATGTGTTTGACTAAGGGTTTTTGCCCCGCTTGTCTGACACATTAAAACCAAAAAACATTTCTGCTTATAGGATAAACGACGTGCGTTGCACTGTATATAGACATGCGTCATCTATCTACTCTTGCTTGGTGAGCATTCGCTCATGACTAGGCATCACCTATCTAGAGCATTTCAGTGCTATAGAGATTACTTGGTTAGCTAATCTAAAAGCTTTGAGATAGGAAACAAAGCCAAACAAGCCAAAGCTTAGTATTAGAGTCCTTACTGCGGTATGACTATTCATTCCTTTTTACCAATGACTAAGTTAGCCGATTAATGGCTGATTAAAAAGACAATTTACACCAAATCTTAGTTCGTTTTTTTTTTCAACGAAACTCCTTGTTTGTAGCACCATGGCACTTAGGATCTCACACAAGAATTTGGATGAGGATGATAGTGTATTTAATCTAAGGTCTCTTAGTTGCATTGGGGTTGACTTCTCAGATTTGACTGAAGGTTGTTTAGGTTGGAGCAATAACTATAGTGCGCACCATCATTATGAAGAGGAGTTTGAACATGATTGCGCACATTGTTGAATGAATTATACCAGGATCATCATATAGCTGCTAGAAATCGTGTTGAATTGGCATCTTCAAAATACTTAGGGAGTCTTTTAGAGAATGGCGGAATGGAGCATAGTTCATAGAAACAGGAGGATGATCACTCAGTTATAACTACATCAGCAGTGAAATTGGTATTTACACTTTATATAGCTAAAACCATGGAGTGAGAGAGCCTTCATCAGTAGAATTAGGTTATATCATTATAACACCGCAGCAGGCAGGTTGTGAACCAAGATACAGGTCATAGAGAATGCCATGAACCCATTTAACCAGCCAGAAACTCGTAGTTTCCTTGTGCTGTGCAGTGTGTTATAGTAGTCAGTGCGACATTGGCCATATTCTACGTAGTTCTTTCTCAGCATTGCTTTTTTTATGGAGCTCACAAAAACCGTCAAACAAAACCCAAGTACTATTTTTTCGATCTATTTCCCGTCTCAATTATCCGACAAATTGTCTTACTCATTTGACAGTAGATGTGTGAAAATCTAGCAATATGACTTTCTTGCGTACAAGGTAGACTATTGTATATTCCTATGTGCTCCACTTGCAACCACCAGAAGAGCTGTTATGCTGTGGACCAGACGATGAAAGAGGTATTAAATGACTTGAAAAAGGAAAAAGCAACAACAACGAAATATTATACAAACAAAATTGCAAAGTGTCGACTTATTACCAAAACTACGTCCACTCTTCTAAGGACTTGGTTTCCAGAGTAAGATTAATGTTTTTTCTGAGAATGATCCAACTGCGGGCAAGTATTCCTCCTCATATGATAAAACCAAAATGCCATATTCCTTTCATACGGAGATTTCTATGTTCCATGCATCTTTGGGAATTTTATATGGACCATGCAAGGTATGAGTTTAGCACGTGGCATTGGCTGTTATTTCGTTTTTTTCGATATTATGCTTTAACCTTATTTGATTTGTTTTTGTCGATTTGGTCAGTCAAAATTGTTTTTAATCCTTTGTACTTTAAAACAATCTAAGCGGAAATTAAACAAAAAACACTACCTACTTTCCCCAATTTCCAAATCACACCCCGCATATAACTTTTTTTTAAATCATTCTTTATCTTCGCCTTCGATATATTTAGGCGTTTTTTTTTTTTTTTTTATATAAGATTGTTCCTTTGCCCAGGGGGCTCATAAAAACGGAGAACGGAAAAAGATTATGTGCAAAAATGCACACATCAGTGACTTTAATGGATCAAGGATGCTCTTGTCTCAAAATGTCCCTATGGCAGAATAACTGAGTTAATTATTTATTGCTATAAAATAGTCACATAAATATTTCACAATGTTGACTATTTGAAATGTATGGTTCCACATATAATACCCTATTAATTGTGGCAATAAACATAATTTAGATACGCATTTGTGATAGGTGTGACTATTGTAAAGCTTATAGTTCCACCATCGATCGTGCCTTCACTTAAATGTGACTATACACATTAGGGATTTGGCAAGCAAACACACCGACTAAACTTTAGACCACATATATTAACTTACGGTGACCATTTATATATCGAATTTTCTTACACTTAATCATGCTTTCTATGGTTTCGTTGTTGCACCTATATATGACATTTGGTCACACTTACTTCAAGGTTTGTGTGGACCCATGATTTATTCGTCAAACTTGTTAAATACAACAAGTAATTCAAGTGCACTAAAACTCGCCCCTTCAAACATTACTTATTCATGATTGATACCGAACAATTTTCTTACGTACTAAAAGACAAAAGAAAATTTTGGAAAAAAGAAAATTAATTTTTTAAGAAAAATCCTAATTATTATGAATTAATTACTTTTTAAACTAAATTAAATCAAAATAAATAATAAAACTAATTAAATAAATCTGAAAATTTTCTGGAAATTAACTTATACTAAAACAGATTTAAGAAAAATAAAAAAAAGTTGAAAGAAACAGCTACAATAAGCTGTAATAAGCTAAACAGCTTATATAAGCTTAAGGATTACTACTACTATAAAAATAAAAAAGGAAACATAATACATTGAGAAGTCCCTAGGGCAGTTGGTAAACGTGTGGGTGTTGTGAGGCTTGGAGTGCAGGAGGTCCAGGGTTCGAATCCCACCTCTTGTACTTTTTTGCAATATTTTTTTTTTCAATTTTTCTTTTTGCAACACATTGTAACAACAAAGCTAAACAACTTTTGCAAAGATACTTTTACTGAAAAGCTTGAAATAAGCTTATGCAAGCTTGAAAAAAACAACAGTGGGAGTTTGATGTCAAAATGAGCTTTTTGAGGCTTATTTAAGTCCACACCACATTAACCAATTAAGCCAAATAGCAAAACTAATGAACAAGCTCAGTTGCAAACAAACAATTAACAACTAATCAACAACAAAAGATCAATATCAAGGATCAAACACAAGCAATATCAACAAATACAATTAACAAGAACAACATACAAGTAGTAGCAGCTCAACAATAAGTAAATAAGCCAATAAGCTTTCAAAAGCTTATGCAAACTAATAAACAACAATATTATCAACTAGAAACAACAATGAGAACAAGATCAATAACAATAATCAAGAACAACAACCAGATCCAACAAACTCAGTACACACTGAGTCACTCAGCATGCAGTCAAAATAAGCAAAAAGAAAGGCCAATTAAGCAGTCTAAATAAGCTAACTAGGGGAAACTAAAAGCTAATATATGTAACCTACCTAGGGGGCTACCTAAATCTACAAAGAACACAGAATTACACCTACTATTGATCAACTTATGTCCTATCCAATCTTGTCCAAAACTGGGAAGCAGGGGAGCTTCTCAGTCAGACATGCAAGTTTAGGCCCAAATTCTCCTAAGCAAATCACCACCAACTTTGAATTTTCTTTTTGAAAATGATGAACAAGCTGGCCAAGATTCT
Source organism: Artemisia annua (assembly GCA_014162995.1). NCBI lineage: Eukaryota > Viridiplantae > Streptophyta > Magnoliopsida > Asterales > Asteraceae > Artemisia > Artemisia annua. The sequence goes on from LBNU01013322.1 coordinate 179,592, forward strand.
AAATCAACAAGAACTTTTGATTTTTGTCAACAACTGAATCCTACACATGCCCTAGAAATCTGTCCCATTTCCAGTTGGCAACAATTTTGACTTTTGAAAATTAGGACTTAGTTTGACTTTGGTGAGATTGTACTGAGCTTAAATGATTGATTTATGGTTATAGACCCTAATTGTAACTAATTCAAGTAAGTCTAACAAGTTATGAACTAAATTGAAGCTTATGCTACCCCTAATTTCTATCAGATAGGTAATTAAAGAGCTTAAGGTGAAAATTTGACTTTGAGCCTAAGCACTGCCAAGCTGAGAGTGTATCTAAGCTAACTATGATGTAAGAAGTGTGGCTCAGCAATTTTGGCCCATATACAACAACAACAACAAGGCTAAACTAGCAATTCCAAACACCCCTTAAAATTCTGTTTTCAAAGAGTTTTAAGGCAAATGATCAAATTAACATACAAACTACACTAATTAGATTACTCTAAGATATTTTAGATTGAACTGAGCAAAGATTAAAACCAAATAACAACAATTAACAACTAACAAGACATATAGCAAAAATTGGTTAAGTGCCTTACTTGACATCCTAGCCAGAGAACAAGTGAGAACCAGTGACCAAGTACCACCCTATTGTTCCCCATGGAACTCTAAACCTGTATCCATATCCATTTCTGCAACTGCAACTTTTCTTCTTCTTCTTCTTCCTTCAAATATTTTTTTTTTATTTTCTCACTGATTTTTTTTTGTAATTTTCTTTCTTGTCTAATGGAGTTTTTCTTAAATTTAAAACACTTAAACAATATTCAGAGAACAATTTTGGATAAACTAAATAACATTTAAGAATGATAACAAGTAATGGAAGATTTAATGAAAAATGCGAATTTGAATAAACTGAAATGAAACTTTGATTAAACTTAAGAATTGAAATTACAATTGAAAACTAAGATTAAAAACAGAAAATTAATAGAGAATTCGATGCCCTAATGGCTTACATGACTATTCTATTTATACTAACTAAGGAGGTAGGTAGCAAATTGCTTCTCTTGTGCTTCATTATCTGGAATTTGGGTTTCAAAACAGCCTCTTGATCCTTGCGAACAAATCCCAGTCGTTCAATTGTACCAATTTTGATCCTAGCCCTTGATTGGTGTTTTGGCGCCAAAACGTATTTATAAACATTGAGGTTGCCAGGGTGTCCATGGGTTAGGTAGGGTTTGGGAAAAGTGTTAGTGGGGTTGGGGGATGTGATGGGATGCTTTTGAGGGAGGTTGGAGGTTGAGTGGAGTGCTGGTTATGGTGGTCGGGGTGGAGGTATTTTACCCAGAGGTGAAAGGAGGGAGTTGTTTGGGGGGGAGGATGTTGACTATTTGACCTGAAGTTTATAAAAAAACGGGGTGTTGGGGTTATAAGGATATTGGGCTGGGAGATGATTGGGCTTAGGGATATTTATGTGTATTGGGTTTAGGATTTGTTTTGGATTAGGATTTGTAGGCTTAGGTTTTTAGTAATAAATTAGGTTTAGGCCCAAGGACTTAGAATGAAAAATCTGATTTTCCAAGGGACTAAATCTGCCAATATTCCAAAATTCATTCAAGGGCCACTTTTGTCAAGTTGTGAATTCCCAAGGTCTTTTTGATCATTTTTCTTCAAATTAAAATTCCCGGGGGTTNAGATGGCAGATTTGGTCCTTCGGAATTCAGCCTTCTACATGTTTATCCCCTATACGTTTCACTGGTCTACAAAATCAATAAACGCCAAAAACACCCAACAATATAACCCAACATCCAAACCTCTCTTTAATAAACGCTTAAAACCTAAACCCGGGATCAACACCCCAGCCCAATAATCATAACCCTTTACGCCGAGCGTTTTTTTATAAACCAACCTCCAGGTCAAAAAGTCAACTACACCGTTCTTCTCCCTTTCCCCACCCTTCACACACTGGTTAATCACCCTCTCCCCATAACATACCCTCTGCAACACTCAAACACTCAAAAGCACCCAGCGTCACATCTCCCAATCCCACTATCACCAAGCCGTACCTGACCCACCCCAAGCCCGATGCAATCCAAACATTCACGACCAACAACTTTTCCCGCCAATCCAAAAACAAGGGTCAAGATCACTTATAGCTTTAAATTGACGACTGGTGATTTGCTCATAGAAAGACAAAGATGATAAATTGTAAGGTTATCAACAACAGAAGAAGCACAACAAGAGTAACCTAGTCTTAGTCTTTTTTAGATAAATAGAGGATAATGTAAGCTTGTGGCATCCCATCTGTTGAACTTTTCTTCATTTTAGACTTACTTTGTAGTGTTTCTAAATTTTAATTGATTCAAGTTTCCTTTAAGTTCTTTATGCCAATTCGTATTCTCACAAGAAAAAGTTTACATTTATTGTTGGGTTCGGTAGATTTGCTTTCAATACTCTCAGTTAAGCTTCCATATACCTTATTAAAGTTCGTTTGAAGTTTGAGGAAGTAGAATCAAGTTAAATAAAAATAAAGATTCAATAAAAAAAATATATTAGTACGCAGAAATTTGAAGAAGATGAGAAGAAGATGGTGAAAACATTGATGGAATATGGTTTATGCTCATGGGGCAGTAGGATAGTACATAGGGTTCTTGTTCTCACTGTTCGTCAGCTTGGAGATGTTGTAAGTTTTGTTTCTCAAGTTTTGCACAATCTGTTATTCGGGGGACTGAAACTGCCAATTATGCAAACTTTGTACAATTTTCATTTGTTTTTGATCATTTTGCATTTAAAACATATAAAACACAATCTTTGGGATATTTTCAGTATTTGGATGTATTTCCGAGTGTTTTCACGTGTTTTGGCAGTTAAAATATGATAAAAATGATGAGTATTTACACACTCATCACTTATTAATCAATGCGCCTAAAACAACCTCTCACTTCGCCAGACGCTAGAAGCTAACTTTTACGATTTCATGTCACAGACTCACATTAATTACTTTATATGAACAATCAAGTGCCCCCTTTAAGACTAATATGAAACATAGATGATGTTTACACTAAGTTGTGAGTAGTTTCGGTATCATGGGAGGTTTAAAACATTCATGTCGAAAAGAATGAGGAAAAATGTAAACGAGTCGAAGTTTAAAAATAGTTTTATTATTATTATTATCATCATCATCATCATCATCATCATCATCTTTAAGTTTTAAGCTATATTATTTTATTGACCTTTTGAGGTAAATATCATGCGGTAAAGAAGATGAGAGCAATTCTACGCAGGTGTATGTTGGAGTTGGGACGCTCGTTTTTTTTTTTTTTTTTTTAAAACGGCAATTTTATTACAACCTACACCACCTATCTCATAAATTCTATCTCACATGTCTCCAACGAGACTTGAACCCACAATCTTTAGGTTGATGTGTCACTCACATACCGCTGGGCTAAGAGGCCTTTTTGTTAAGGTTTTTAATATTTTGTGGTGCTAAAAATATCAATGAGTTGGCACACATTCAATTTTTGACTGCTCCAAACTAATGATACTGTGAGTCTGTGATGGTCTTAAAATCTTCCAATAATGATTTAGGGTTAGTTGTGAACATTCATTTTAATGGTTGATTCATAGAAGTGGTGAGACATATATAGTTACGTTTTATCTTTTCTTTAGTTTTGTAATATATCATTTAATGTATGAAAGATGCAAAGATCGATTCTTTTGAATGATTTTTTAATGTTCAGCTACAAATGATGATACGAGAAGTAAAGCAAGAGTGCTAATACTCATATTGTTAGTTCATTGAATTTTGGATTTGGAAAAGTTTAATAAGTTTCAAGATGTTTTAATTGTCATCGGAATGATATATGAACCTTAGTATATGAGATTTATTTGGACTTTTTTACTGTGCTTGGAGGTAGCCATTTGGGGTGTTGTTTTGGCCCAGAGTATAATTTTGTTATGTCGTGGAGCGTTAGCACAATTATAAACTTAGCTCAAGCCCAATGCGGAAAAAAAAGCCCAAAAAACTAACAATTCACATTAGTAAATTTCAACCTTAAATAAAAAGAAACACAAATAAATACTTTTCTTACAGTTAGCACACTGAATAATAATCAACAAAGATTTCCCGTGGCAGATTGGTTATAGATTGTTGTATATTCGCCAATTTACACAAACATTACGCGATAAATACTTAGATACAAAGTTTGTGCGTAGCACGGGTTCCGAATGCCTCGTATATATTAAGTTGGTTCCAATTTTCTACAAAAAGGGATTGGGTTCATAATATTACAACAATATCAAGTGAATGGCTAAAAGCTTAAAAATGGTTAAGTTTGAAAGCAAGGTTTCTATTGAGTTAGAAGGTCTTACATCACTTGACATGTTGAATGCTATCATGACACAACATAAGATGTATGGTTTGATGGACATGTGGACTGTGATGAAAATGATTGAATCTGGAAAGGTCGATCGCAGATTCGCAGTGATATGAACATACCTTCAGTAACCTTGAGACAATATGTCAATATTATCGAAACCATATCATCATATGATTTGTGCATGATTGTCCTACATCTTATTCTTATGTCTCTGCCTAAGAGCCTTGAAGAGTTTAGTATGGAATCGTGGCATGGGTTTATGAAGAGCTGCATGAGTTTCTTTTTTATTATGACTGGGATCAGCTATCACACCCAGCTGATGCGGGAAAGATATGGTGCTTGAATTGCATGCGAGAGGTATTCGCATGAATGAAGAAAAGTGTGGAACTTATGAGGCTATGGATGGTTATGCCAATGAGCCAGATGTGGAATGTATACATAATAGTTCTTCTATCTATTTTCTGAATTTTGGATTCAGAGTTATGGAACTGACATTTGTGAAAATGTGCATGTGCTAGAGGAAAGTAGTGTGACTGGTTGAGTGAATTCTCGCGATGATTGACATTGCTGCGAGATCTTTAGAAGATTCATTCGACTATGGTTATTGTTTAGAACAATCGTTACTTTGTTTCCATCTCCTGGTTAAGAGATGTTATTTTAAATATCATGAATGATTTGGATTTATTAATTAATATTATTAGAATATTTATTATCCTATATGTCCTAATCATTTATCTCTTTGTCATGTATATGTGATAAATATGTTTATTAAATTCCATGTTCTATTTTTCGAGTTGTATCGTTGTGGTCGAAACTTGTGTAATATTTTGACCAAGACCTAGGTTAAGAAAGGTGGAAAAGTAAAAAATAAAAATAAAACTTATAATTCTCCTTGGTGTTGTCATATTGTGTAACTAGTTGCACGGGGTTTTTTCTAATTTTTGAATAATGTATTTTTATTTATTAAAAAAATAAATTATTTATTTATTTATTTATTTTTATTGTTATTTTTTTAATGGTTTTTAATTTTGTATTTTACAAAGAAGAGAGATTAACTATGTGTAGCTATGCCAAACACTGAAAATATAATAGCAGCTAAACATCAACTTAAAAACCATACTTAGTAGATCCAAAAAATCATATTATTCACCGATCAAACACAATAAATAGTAGGGTTGGATAAGTTGGAAAACTCTTCTCTTTTGGATACAGAAGTCAAGGGTTTGATCTTTGCTTTCGACAAAAAAGCTAGAGGTTCTTTGGAGGCAGCCTCTTTACCTTCTGGTAGGGGTAGACTATCTACATCTCATCTCCTTCTTACCTCGTGGAAGACGAGAATGAGTAACGTCGATTTTTGAAAAAACTTATGAGCCACTAATACACTAATTCAAAATAAGGTTGTGAATCAATATCTCAGTTGGTTTATCTTGTATTTTTCTCGTCATCTGATTTGACCTATATATTAATTTATTAACTGGATCCAAAAACAAAAAAAACTTATGAGCCACTAATACACTATAATTCAAAACTATATCAGAAGTTATTTAGTTAGGAATGTAACATGATTATGCACTTTCACCCGTAGTTGTCAGGATCCCAATCTTGATCTTAGGATCTTATGATTTTACGATACTACAAATTAAAAACGATCTCCGGATCTTATGTAGGATCTTAGCACACTTAAGATCTTATAGGATCCCGATCTTGATCATAGGATCTTAAGATCTAATCCGATCCGATCTTACTTTTCTCGAATCACAAACTAAAAAACTAAAAAGTTATGGATTATGTTCTATAGAATTTAAAAAACAACATGTTATCATAACTTAAAACAACATTTTCTTGAAACATTCATATAATTTTGTGTTAATAATATATAATAATTTGAATGATATAACAAATATTATTAAGAAAATAACATTTTAGTAGGATCTTAGGATCCCGATCCAATCTTACGATTCCGATCTTGCAATAACAAAAACGATCCTTAGTAGGATCCCGATCATGAAAACCTTGCTTTCACCTTTTCACGTAAGCCACATTTCGACTATCTAGATGCTACTTAATGCATAAAATTGATTAGTATTATTCACATTTCGATTTTGTCACATCACATAAAGTTTCTGTTCTACACCAATATAACTTAAATGGATCATTTTTGTGTCCGTAATAT